>CABFWB010000852.1:0-28126 GCA_902151455.1 Timema bartmani
TTGGCTAGATTTTTCTCGCAAGAATATCGTTTCACAACTCGTGCATAACGTATAAGAAAAGTTAAAGTTAAATCAACTTTGTACACTGTGAACTATTTCACTATTCACTATAAATCGATTATAGACGCCATAATTTAAAATAATGTATTTCAACTTCTTTCGCACTATACACTATACACAATTCGCTATTAGTTATGAATTATGTATGAATATAAACCAAGCCTTAGTAATGTGTGTTTAGTATAATTACGATCTTAATACTAGGATTATTATTAGTAGTAGTAGTTGTAGTAGTAGTAGTATTTAACATTTCGCATATATAAAGTAGAATCGAAATGTTTAAATGTGTTCGTTATGAACACGTCGGATACGAATATAAAAACGCCAATACTTACTTTAAAAAAACTTAAGATTATAAAATAATATTCAGCTATTACACATCACAGCTTCAAAAGGTGTCACTAGCGATATAAACGGCTAAACACGGTAACTTGGGAGTCCACCTAGGATAAAATTAAGTCAAACTGAAATTAAATATTTCTTGAACTTTGCATTTGTGAAGACTATAAATTTACGTTGATTTGCATGATTAGCTCCGAGAATAAAATCATTATTAAAACTACTGAAATCAATTTTTCCTTCCCTATATTTTAAGTTAATTCAATTTTGTTAATAGAGGTTGGTTATACTGTTCACAGCTATAGTGATTGTGGGCGCGCATATAAATACTCTTTCAAAAATAACATAAAAATTGACAGTTTTATTACGATAAGAGGTCATAGTGACCTTTGTGTGGTCAGCACTATCAGTAACATAAAAATAGAATAAAATATGGACATTGTATCAACTTTGACAAAACTATTAGCCCTCAATTATAGTATGCTCTGATTGGATTATACAAGGTCATTAATAAATAATTCATAGGATGAGAGACAATGACATTGTTTAATGTTGCCTATTCAAACTTAAATCAGTAATGTTCATTATCGGTGTGACTTGATAATTAAAGGACAATTTTTTCCCAGGCTAGAATAATCAAGTATTTTATAACACAATTAAGAAATGAAGGTCAGGGATTTCTTGGACTACCAAGCACAGGATCAATCGTGAATACATATTCAAGGATATTAATTATATTCTTGTGATATTCCTCAGTACATCTAAACGTTTATTTTATGTGTGAGTTGATAGTTGAAGATACAATTGTTGTGTGAGTATATGGGGTAGAAGAATGTAGTTCATAATTTCATGCTCAGCTAAGGTCAGATGAAAATGGTCAACATCTTTTTGATCAGTTCTGATGATTTTTTCATTATGCGTAGGGAAAATGTTGGTAAAGTATATTGACATAATGCAGAGCTTCTAAGCCAGTTAAGTTACTTTTTGAACTGTTTAGTGTAATTTTATTAAAAAATTTTACAATGCTAACAAGCCTGATTTTGACCTAAGTGACTGTGCTTGTACTAATTCCCACCATTTTATGGTTTAATTCTTGTTTGGTTCCTTAAAATTCACACGCACCCTCTTTCCAGAGATTAGTATTGGCTACTTGTTGGTTAGCCCTATAGTTGACTCAATAAAGTGCAACACATTTTCTTTAAGTATTTTAATAATCACTTAAATTATTTAGGCTAATTTTTAAAATGATAGAATACAAGCCTACCTTTATATATATTTTTGTTATTTCAGGAAGAAAGAATCATGCTGACCTTTAAGAGGGCATCATCACTCATAAAACTCATTGAACTCGCTAAGACAACTGAGGCATCTTGTTCAAGCAGATTTTTCTGGCTAAATCCACACTCGAATAAACTTCAAACAAATGTTGGTTACTTAGTTGCGGTACCAATAAGATGTATTACTCACTTCCCTAATCAGCGACAGGATGAGAAGCACAAAGTATTACCATTAGATGTTGGCCCAGTAAGAACGAACACATATTATATTTATATATGTAAACTCCCACCATTAACCATGTGAACAAAGACGACGGTCTTACCTTGTCTTGTTTAATTATTGGCCGGAGAATGTTGAGTTGATTTTTTTCTTAGATGGTTTCCTCAATTTCCCTCTACACAAATTTGGGTTTACTTCCTCTGAATCATGCCTTCCTCATACCTACTCTTAGTGTAAACGTGCAATATACCATGAACACGTATTATGACACGAATGAAGGTTTAAAGAAACCTTTGTTTGAAAGATATACGTTGGAAATTTGCATCATATTAAACTGTACGTTTCACTTGTCTCGAGGTGATTTGTGGCACGGCTGTGTCACCGCAAGAGAAGCTGGTGGTGGTTTCTTTATCTGATGGATCTGAGAACAAGTATCCCTGGCTCTGGCTGAGAGACAACTGTCAATGTGACCGCTGCTACAGTCCAGCATTACATTCCCGGACCATAGACTGGGAACACTTTGATATAAACATAACACCCGCAAATATTTCAGTAAGTGACATTTTTATAACTGCCATAAAAGTATAGGCTGATTTATAAAGGTGGGATTGAAGGGATTGTGAGTTATGGCAAGTGTTTTTTTTTTCTTCAGTAAAACCTTTTTTTGGGCCAAAATAAATAAAATATTGCTCCAGTAGAAACACAAGAGTTTAATTTTCTTCATGTGGTGTTATCAACAGTTGTTGAATATCCGTCATGAGCATAGCAGCATTAGATGACAAACTTTTTAAATGAAGAGAAAAAGTTGTCACTAAATTCCAGGACACCCTTGACAGATGTTCAACAACTGCTGATATTACCGTGTGAAGAAAATTAAATTATTTGCTTCTTACTGTAGCAATACTTTATTTATTTTGGCAAAAAAAGTTTTGTTATAAAAACTGTTAAAACCCTGCCCTTAGCTAACGTTCCCTTCACTCCTACTTTAACATAGAAAATTTGAATTACACTAAACAAGAATTTAAACACATAGGCCTAATTTTATAACTTCAGTGCTAGGTTCAACATCATTATCACCAGCCTGTCCCTCTACCTTTGTCTTTCCATCCACCGTTATTCTCCTCTCATTTACACACTTGCTGTTATCTTCTCCTCCCATCTCTTTCTTGGTCTCCCTTATAGTATCTTCCCTATAAACTTCATCTCCATCATTATCTTTGGGATTCTTTCCTTTTCCATCCTCATTGCATGCCCATACCATCTCATCCTTTCTTCCTCTACTATCTCATGTACTCCAACATCCTCATTATATGCCCATACCATATCACCTTTTCTTCCTCTACTATCTCATGTACTCCAATATCCTCATTATATGCCCATACCATATCACCTTTTCTTCCTCTACTATCTCATGTACTCCAATATCCTCATTATATACCCATACCATATCACCTTTTCTTCCTCTACTATCTCATGTACTCCAATATCCTCATTATATGCCCATACCATATCACCTTTTCTTCCTCTACTATCTCATGTACTCTTGTTTCTCCTGGAGACAGCTAACATGCTCTCCATGTCCTTTCTTTTACCTCCAATTTTCTGCTGTATATGTAATTATGGGTATGTTCAACTTACTGGTTATTAATGACTTAATATAAAGAGTAGTAATGAGGAGTGTAGCAATATCTTAGACACACACTAAACATTGCTACCAACCCTGCCAGAAAAACCACTCTCTCCTGTGGCCAGTATTGAACTCTGACCGAGATATTTGTGTGAAGGGGTGGGGAGAGTGGGGACTATAGTCAGGTACACTAACCCTGCAACTAACCTTGTCAGTATTATTGTGTCTAAGACACAAGAGTCAATCCTGGGGGTGACGTGGTCCGATGGTCACGAGAGTACGTTCAGCCTCCCCTGGCTTTTGGAAAGAGGGTTCACACCCAAGGCTCAAGATGTGTGGCTCAACGAGATTTACAAACTACCTAGAGTACCCTGGGGCTCTGCAGACTTCCACAAGGTCCTGCGGAGATTCTCCTTCTCACACATTCTTGAGAGGTAAACGACCGTCGATTCTCATTTTGGGTCTTAGCACTTTTAAGGGTTATAATTTGCTGATCTGGAGGACTGGATAGCATCACTGAGGATTTCTAGGAGATCACTGTTGTAATACTGGCTGACTGAGGGTCTCCATGGGATTACTGTTGTAAAACTGTCTGATTGAGGGTCTCCAGGGGATTACTGTTGTAAAACTGTATGATTGAGGCTCTTCAGGGGATTACTGTTAGAGTAATGTCCGACTAAGGGTCTTTAGGGGATTACTGTGAGAATACTGTCTGACTGAGGGTCTCCAGGGGATTACTGTTGTAAAACTGTCTGATTGAGGGTCTCTAGGGGATTACTGTTAGAATACTGTCTGACTGAGGGTCTCCAGGGGGTTACTGTTGTAATACTGTCTGATTAAGGGTCTCCAGGGGATCACTGTTTGTGTTAGTGAAGCCTTAGGCAAGGGGTGTGGAACCTTTCAGCAATGGAAGCAATGTCACTTCATATACAGTACATTTTGACAAAATATGATAGTGCGCCTGCCATAGATAGATTGATAAGAGCAGTAGTTTGTTAACACTATGCTTTAAAAATAACTAATTTTTTTATTTTATAAATATTTAAGATATACAATTGACAAAATATGAGTTAAGGTTCTAACCAACACCTCAAAAGGCAGTATGCAGCCGAAAGACCGCAGGTTCCTCCACATCACTGGATTAGACCATTTGATCGGCGAAGAGGGTTAATTTCTGTAAGAAGGAGAAAATACATATTTAGAGATGGTGATGAATTGTTTTTATTGTTGTTTCCAAGTGACACCCACCTCTTGGAGTGGCTGGAATGGGTGGTGACTTACGGGTTGGCTATTGTGGAAGGCACGCCCAACAGGCGAGACCAGAACCGCAGACTCGCCGAGAGAGTGGCGTTCATCAAGAAGACTCACTATGGGTATCTGTTCCTCTCTATCTTGAATAACTGCACCTCTTACTGTTAAGACAAGGTTGCCTATTAACACTCAGTCTGTTCCGTAGGTGCTTGGTTTGAATCCCGGACAAGGAATGTAAGGTGGATGATAATAATAAGAGGATTGGTGGGGAACATTATTATGTATTAAAGACAGGGCAAAATGTAACTTAGTGATAAGAGTGAATGGTCTATGGACGGATTTATTGCCTTCTCCAAGTTGAGTCATCCAACATTACTATCAGCAGCTTCCTTTTTTATATTCTCTTAAAGGAAGACTACTTTGCTTTATTGGGAATTTGTATTATACTTTGAAGTAGGTAGAGAAAAGAGAAAAGGTGGATATAAACATATAAAAGGGAACAAATAAGAGATGGTTTTTACACGAAAAGAAGAACACAGTTAACACTACACTGCTGCCAATGGACAAAGAGGTAATGGCTGCCTCTTGTTATGTTATTCCTTTTACATGTTTCTATATAATTGTCCTATCATTTTATACCTATTTCCTTTTTCTCCTTTTGTCTTTTGGAAGATGTGTTGCGCGTTTCTCACTCCCCTCTTATTAGTTCCAATAGAATGAAACCTAGGTCGGGGGAATTGGCGGTAACAATCAATTTTATTTGAGAGGCAGCCATTACCTTTTTGTCCAGTGGCAGCAGTGTAAAGTGTGAAAGGTGTTCTTCTTTTCATTAGACAATTTGTAAGCTTTGGCTGTTTAGACCTACATTGGTCGTCACGCAATCTAAGGCGTCAAGCTCGCAGTTGACTGGATTGTGGTTTTATCCTGTTCCTTCTACATGCTAATGTGGGTGAATTTCCTTTATAACTACCCTCTTCACCCATATCCCTTGCATTAAATTATTTATACAACATTGTTTGTTTTTTATAAATTTAACGTTAATTAACTAAATACCCGATTTGGTGGTTGAAATTTGTGGGGCAGTGTACTTCAACTGGCGGCACATGGGCCAAATGAGCCTCTCCCAGTGTTCTGGAGAAAAATTAAAGGGAAACCCTCGGTTGCAGGTGTGAAACAGCCAATGATAAAAATATTTATTTTAAAAGGTCATGATAACATTTTATCATACATTCATTTTATTAATAAAAGATATATAAATATATATTAATATATTTAAACAATTATTAACATCCGTGTGCATACAAATTTCATAAAACATTTTTGGGAGATTAATACATTTATTTTTGGCAGTAAAATTTGCAAGATTCCATCAACCAAAATTACAGTTTATATATTAATATTGAAAATAATTGTTTATTAAGTGTTGTTTGTAGACCTATATTATGTTGATGGAATTACTTAAATATATCTTCAACCCGCGGTGCAGACTGATGGTCACATTTGGCCCTTAGGATCAAAAATGTTGGACCACCCTGGTTTAAGGCATCACTCTCGAAATTGACTCGACTGCTGATGACATGGAGATCGGGGTTCGAATCTTGGTCGGATGTACTGAGGATGTTTTCTTTCCCTAAATGGTTCTTCAATATCTCCAAACAAATGCATGTACACTTCCTCTAAATTTAATCTTCCTGATCCCTAACACATTGCTGTAATTAGTACATGTGCATACAACCTGAATAGGTAGTGAGACAAGGTGCTAAAAAAGTGCTCTGTTTGAAATGTTTGAGCTTGGCGAAGGTCTGCTTGTTTCAGAGAAGAGTTTGAGGTGCAGGCCAAGGCTGGTGCCTCAAACCTCGCCTACCTCGCTACTCCGCTGCAGCTACACTCTGATCTACTGTACTATGAATACCAACCAGGGGTGAGTTCTTGCACTATTTCTGCGAGGGTACTTACTAGTTCAGAGTCGATACTTTGGGCCTGTTTCATAGTCAGACTTAGTACTCTCAAATGCAGTGCTATACTAAATACAAGACGACACCTACCTTAATTTGAATGGAATGAGCCAGTTTTGAATATGAAATTCGTTCATTCCAATCTGGTCTAGGTGAGTGTCTTATATTTAGTATATTGCTGCACTTGAGGCTTACTCAGTCTAAAAAACTGGCTCTTTGTTTCATATCCTGTAAAAAATAAAATAAAAGCCATGTTATGAATTTGAGTGTACTGTAACCGAACCGTAGTCTGAAACGTGATGGAAGAGCCCGGAATAGAAAGGAGTGATGAGAGTAAAGAGTATGTACGAGGATAACACCAGTGAAGGGTGAGTGGAGTGGTTCCAAATACAAAATGTAGTTAAGCATTGGAGTTCCCTCTCAGCACTATTTTATTATTATTTACTATTATTACTGTTATTACAGTTATTGTTATTATTATTGTATGTAAGGGAGAAAGAATGGTGGAAGGAAAAACAGAGATGGAGGTATTTTAATAAAGTGATTTTGATGATGAAGTTGTGTATGATATTTTTAACTTTCTTGTGTCTCCTTCCCTGAAGTAAAACCCGAAACATGATTCCGCCAAATATAATGTTAACAGTTGAACATGCTGCACTGTCTGGTGCAAGCGGCCGGGGATGAGGAGGGGAAGAATCAATTCACAGACTGCCTGCGACTGTCACAAATACTCCGTGAGACACAACCCGACGTCTACAAGATGCTGTCCACCACGCTGGTGGATTGGTCAGATATAGGGGCAGAGCGCGGTGACAACTGGTTCGCTTTGCACAGGGGCCCTGTACTCTGGTGAGTGATTAGGAGTGAATGAGCTGTGGTTACAGTGCTTTTCATGTCCCTCCTTCCTGGTCTAGCGTGCCCCGCCCTCCCACAGTCCCTCTCTATCCTGGTCTAGTGTGCCCCGCCGTCCCTCTATCCCTCTCTATCCTGGTCTAGTGTGCCCCGCCGTCCCTCTATCCCTCTCTATCCTGGTCTAGTGTGACCCCCTCGCCCCTCTTTCCAAAGTTTGTGTGTTTGGTCTGGTGATATTCTCCACTCTCCCACCATGCAAATTTAGTAACATTTTTTCTAAATTGTACCACAAATATGCACATTGCCTGCAGAGGCAGTAGGACACGGAATGTGTCTTGTATTTATATGAGCCTGTATATCTCATGCTAAGTCACTCATCCAGGGTTTAAAGCCCTGTCCTTTACACATTTTTCAAACATTTCTGACCATTGACCCCAAAGTGAGGACCATAGCGGCCAGTTTGTGCGAGTCAACTACAGCCATCAGCAGCGAGACTCCCACTTCACTGTACCACTGGATCAAGTGAACCGCTGGTATGAAGCGCTAGCAGTCTTTAGCCAGGCGCTGCATCATCCGGATAACACAGTCTTTTTAAAGACTAAGCCAGGTACAGCGACCCTTCTTTATGTATTTTTTTTATTTGGGGTGGTTACAAGAACAAACAAAGGCAAATATTTGATTATTTATTAGTTTTGGGTCGAATTTATATTTTATCCATCCGAGTCTTGAATCCAAATCTTGGGGAAAATAATGAACAAAAGAAAAAATAGAAATAATTATTGAATGTAAACTTTTTTTGCTATACCCATTATTTATAATCATTCATACATTCAGTTAAAAATTAAATTAATGCTCTGGGGTCTGGTTGTTAAGTTTGTTCTATAATTATAATGAGTATGAACAAACCATAAGGTGGGTTAAATTTATAAAGCAAATTACAATTTGAAATTTAAAAAAATTTATTTTTTCAAGTAATATTTGAGTCTCAAATTTCGAATATCCTTGAGGATTCAAGGGCTCGAGGGTCCCATCCTTATCATTTATTAAAATATATGTTGAAATCCTGCACCTAAAGACAGGAACTAAACCTGGGACTTTTGGCTTAGCACGTTGATGCTCTATCACTGAGCTATTCAGATGTTCATCTTGTCCCTGGGGCTACCCATTACTCATAAATTTAAAGCAAAGCCTGTGATTCACATGTGAGGGGACTGAATAATAGTTGACGGTACACTACCAATTTAGGGCTGTGCAAATCTCCTTCGCTTCGGCACCCACAAAACCTTTCATATCTTTGAAACATTTCGAAAGAAGAAAACTTCAATGAATTATGAACAGATTTGAAATATCTCACTAAATAACATATAACATATAATAAACTTTTTAGAACAGCTATTAAAACGTATTTTAACACTGACTAGTACCCACTTTGATGGTCGCATGATCTAAGGCGCTTTTGCAGTAGACTAGACTGCCGATGACGAGGAGATCAAGGTTTGAATCTCGGTCGGGTTTATCGAGGGTGATTTTTCCAAAATGGTTTTACTCTCTCCCTTCACAGAAATGCAGGTACACTTCCTATAAATATAACTTCCTCATTCATAAAACCATTAGCAAGTAGTAGGATGTGGTGCTAAAAAACAGGTAAGTAAGTTAAAGAAAAGAAACAGGAATATGTCACATTTGTGCATTGGATTCTACCGGCATCTTTTCCTCTTTCCGTAGGTGGGCTTTCTTCACTCAATTTTCACTTAGTTTACTTTTATTTGTTTTTTAATCATTTTCCACTATTGTATAGTTATTTATAATAGTGCACTTGGCTAAGTATAATTATTTAGCCATTAGACCTAATCATTAGTCTAATTATTGCCGGAATATGTCAGATTTTACAGCATTGTATACATAGAGATTTTCACAGCTTTCCAAGATCTGCCAAAATTATTTTTTAAAAAGTAGTTAGATAGGCATATCCTTAGGTTTTAAAAAAACGTTAATTAACCTTATGTTTGTCCACAGGCGAGATCCTGACATTTGACAATCTCCGTATGCTACACGGGCGCACAGGGTACAACAACGGAAGGTCTGAACGGCATCTCATCGGTGTTTACATGGACAACGACATGGTGTTTTCCCGGATCAGAGTCCTGCGGGAGAAACTGAGACGCAGCCCGGCAAACTGACCAAGCCCGATAATTTGTCCCGGATAAAATATTCAAGTGTGCTCAAACACAAACGATTGACTGTTAACTCATTGAACATAATACCGTATTTAGAGATGAGTTTAATCTATTTTGTTTCAAATCCAAATCTTAGAAAACACGATAGGTATAAAAGGTTAACTTTACCCACGATATGATTCTGTTGAAGTTATTAGTTTACTTCATCGTGTTGTCAAAGACATCAGGGTTGTTGAAGTTGAAGCAAATGGACATCAACCTTTGGCTTTAGAAACTTCGCTGTAACAATATGTGAATTATGGTTCATGGGAAAAAAAGGTTTATCTATTGGTAATCAAAATTTAAAACAAATGTATTGGGGAGCACACATTTGTGCTACCAATATAACCACACAAACTCTTAGTCACATACCTTCAAAGCTGTTAAACTTGTCAATAATTTCTGTAAGTTTTTGAAAGACAGAATAACTAATATTATTTAAAACTCTTTAAACACAAAATATGTAGCTGATCAATTGAAGGTAATGAAAACATTTTTTTTTTAATTATAATAAATGAATGAGACACAAATAGTAAATGAAATGGCAAGTATACTCACTTACTTTTAAAACTAGACCCAACTTAAAACTTTAAAGATATGCAGAAGTTTATAATTTCATTTGAAATATACACTAAAAACAGGTTTTAATTGTGTTGATGATAAGTTTTATATTTGTCAGGTGAACATATTTTTTCTTCTTATGAAGTTTGAGTTCCATGAAATGTAACTAGGTCCCTATAACTTAATTGTATTGGGACAAACTCTAATAGGTACAGCACCTACACAGCGTATTAAAACTATTCACCTAAAAGCAGCAAGATTTATTTTAATTAGTTTATTAAAAACAATCATAAAAATTCCAAGTACACCATATTACAGTAAAAAAACACACCCATTTGTTAGATATCTCAATGGCGCAAGCCAGAAAATGGAAAATGTACCGGTATTGGAAGTTCCTCACCTCCCCAATTTAGAATTTTTGGGAAACTTTCGTATTTAATATTTAGAGTCTCTGCATTTGACACATAGTTAGTGCTCTTTATTATAAATGTACTATATTTAAGCTTTTATTAAAACTATTTGTGATCATGGTGTTTTGGTGGAGGTTATTTCTCCACCTTGGGTGCGCCACTGACACATCTCAATCAACTTTTAAAAATATTTACAAAACACAAAGTTTATCTATTATAAAGGACTAGGAACGATTAAAATTTTTGGTCAAATTGACACAACATTGAAGAATTGACAATTTATGAAATTTAAAAGAAGACGAATAAAAAAAACACTCAATATAAACAATTGTTCAATTTTGTGTGGTTTTTCTGTTTAGAGGCGAGTGGACAATACCCCGTACCTCTAATTGCCATGTAAAAGACAAGAAAACATTCACACAACAGAGTTGAAAGATCAAGTCACCGTTTTACAAATTTAGGGCTACCAATCATTGAAACATAAAATAAAATCACTCTTTAACAAAATCAAATAAACGCTACACTAGTAATACTACTGTATTGTGAATATAAACATGAACATTACTATACCCATCTATTGAAGCCGTATTAGATATAAAATGCAAGTACCCCGAGTCAAATTTTTACATCCATTACTGTTTCCAAACTGTGGTCAGTTTTTTATTTGAGCCATATATTTTCCACTCCCGGCTTGCTAGGTCTGTGGTAGCTTAATATGCCTTATAATCTATCTTAAGACTATGACAGGCACAACATACAGTCCCTGGCCGTTAACTTATCAATGTGAAAGGGTTAACCCACATTTCACCAATGATAGATGTTTTGGCCATGACAGGAATCGAACTCGGGACCCTTAACTCAGTAGACAGACACGCTACTGACTGAGCTAAGGTGTCAGATACCTGAGTCAAGTACTGTGGTATTAATTCCCTTCTCCGGGCCTGGTGTACCCTGAGATGTAAGTTGTGTTATGTGAGAACTTTTGGGCTCTGCCAACTTTATACCAGTTTTTTTCTCAACATGTACAAAAAAAATCTACTTTAATGATTTCATGTAGGGGTGTGGGAGTAGATATTTTTTTCACTCCAAGTCAATTTTTCATAATTATTTGATTGAAAACATTGAGTTTTAATCAAGTTTGAGTAATATAGAGCAATATTTGTACCACAAACATTTCAAGTTAAATCTCTCTAATAAATCCATGCATAAACCATAGACATAAATATATTTTTAAGAATCTCATGTATATATATTTTTTAAGGGATTGATTATGATCACACAAATTTGCATTTGTATTAAAACATAGTTGCATAATTTATGTATATTTTTTTTAATTAATCTTTTTCTTTTTTTTAAATTAATCTTTTTCACAAAGAGATAATAACTTAAAATTCAACCAGATAAATTTAATTTGAAATGTTTGTATAGAATTGAAAATCTCGAGAGCTATAATCTTTCGAGTAGGCACTTGCACATTTTTATTGTATCTTTGATTATTTTAAGTATTATTTTTTCAAAAAAGAACTTAATATCTGCATTAAAATTTAAGAGGGCTATTTTTTTGTGGCGCCCTGCCCTGTAGGCCTACTACACAAGGTCACACTATTCACCCGTTATGTAAACTGTGTTCACTGAGAAAATAAATTATGTTTTAATCATATCTATGTTTATTTATCTTTGAATCAAAGAGGAGAAAATAAATATGCTAAAAAATATATATTTTTACCATAACTAGTAAATGGCAATAAAGCTCGCTTATGGCATTTGGCAGTTTGATAAACTTTAACTTTTTTTTTTTGTGTGTATGCAAATTTATTAATTAATTTTACCCCTCAAATTTTGAAAGATGTGCATTTGTTTCTTTTAGCATAATGTCATTGATACACGTTTGGCAGCATTGAAGTTTGAAGGAGTCATTAGAGATGTAATTGGTGACACTTTCTTTAGCTACCACCTAAATAATAAATCAAGAATGACCCCCGGTATACTAGAATCCAGGGGTTGATGCGATGGCGCGTAAACCCAAACACATCCCAAATTTAAACCCTGGGTCTAGATTGTCATTTTTTAAATAAAAGTTTATTTAAATATGTTCTGATGCATTTTATTTTAAAAGGTAGTATTTGTATCGTGTAAGCAAACCATTTTCAAAATGTCTACAAATCTAATTCATACATACTTTAACATAAGGAGAAAATGACTAGTAAAAAAATGTTGAAATGGTTTTTACATAAACATAATTTTAAAAAAAAATCTTGAAATAGTTTTTACATAAACATAATTTTTAAAAAAAAATCTTGTTTGACATATTTATATAAAAATAAAATATTTTTCAATGTTATAGTGTCAGCATAAATAAGTTTGTACTATTTTAAGCCTATCTACAAATAAGTTTATTTAACACACGGTGTGACAGGGAGACCGCAGTTCGAATCTCGATCGCATGTACTGAGAGTTTTTTCAAAATGGTTTTTCACTCTCTTTCCATGTGAATGTGGGTACACTTCTTGTAAATATGACCTTCCTAATCTCTAAAACCATTAGCGTAATTAGTATTTAAGTGTATAACCCGAACGGATAGTAAGATTCAGTCCTAAAAGAAAACACTGTAGGGTTGACTTAACTACAGATACTGGTAAAACTTAAATTCGTATCTCCTACTACCGTTTATTAGGAGTTTGCGCTGATGCGATTATTCTAATAGATAGAGCATCCATTATATTGACACTTGTCTTTTCATTGATAAATGTAATATTGTTACAAATATCCCTTTATACTCGTTATATTCTATTTATGTTCTGGCGCGACATTAAGATTGGCATCAACAATTTAACAAAAACCTGCACAAGTTCTAAACTAATGAACAAATTGAGCATTTGGCATTCCCATTTTTATAAACAAATAATAAAACACTTTTTTTTACAAATAAATAAAAAATATTAGTTCACACTACTTGTACTCACAATCAGATTACTTAACCTAAGAACAAGATGTGCCAGTACTGACTAACGGTGACTTAAAAACCTAACAAAATTAAAGGAAGAGTTCTGAACTTGACCTCTAAAGTTCAAAGTTAATCAAGCTAACCATGACAGATTGCAACCAGTGTGCTCTAAACCTAAAGATTAGCTCATATGGATGTGCGAAGAGATTTCAAGGTTGGCTTTATAGCTCTTAATTCATAACTTAAAGAGTCAGACAACGTACCCTCCAACCATGAAAAGTGGCAGCGCATTTCAAGCACCTTATTTTTTTCAAACAAAATATTCCTATTTTATCATATATAGCAGGGCCCCACTCATATACCGGGTTAGGTTCCATAGTAGGGCCCCACTCGTACACTGGGTTAGGTTCTAGAGTCCCTCTGTAAAGCGGAACATAACCTTTTTAAACTTTCAAATGCATATAAAATACTCCATGTAATATAGGGCCTATAAAGTGCACAAATAAAAACAATCGAATGATCATTCGATAGTGCTGGATTACTACTGTAAACAGACAAAATTACCGGCATAAAATGGAGGTCAAAGCCATTTATTCCATGCATCATTCCGAAAAACGCTGGAAGAGAGAGACAAGCGCCGAACATAGTGAACATGTATATAAATGAAAGCCACTGTATTAACGAAACGCCGTAAAGTGGGGCCCTACTGTATTTTACTTAGTCAAAATTAGGCACATTGGTTAGAAAGAGAAAATAAAAACTTATGTTCCCTCTTTTAAGATGACCTCTAGGCTATAGGTCTGTCCCTTGAAAGCACATGACACACCTCAAACTATATTTCAGAGAATATATTTTTAGAAACACGTAATAATCGTCTACAACAACCACATTTCGCCTTTTTCCATAGCAAACTCAACTCTTGCAAATGAAGCATGGTTGCCTCTCTGTCCTCTAATCGACATCAACTAATGATATGACATTAAGTAAACTCACAAAAGTTTACAATGCAGGTGAACTGATCTAAAGAACTACACCCAAATGTAAAAGAGAAATGATGTCTTAAATATAAAACTCATTAATTAATATTTAAAATAATTATTGGGGTACAAATCTAGCTTTCAAAGCTTTAATAATTTATATAATAATTATTATGGTTCTTACACAATAGAGCTTAACCTAACTTTTTATACGTTAATGAATAATTTACAATAATATTTATTAAATAAACAATTTAATTTCAACATGTTGTGAATACGTCATCCACCGAAAACGATCATGAGTCAACATTATAATGCAAACTACATGACTTAACACAAGTTTTTCAATATTTACATTTACTTGTGATTGTAGTATGTATTTTGTTTTAATTGTATGATTATTCTAAATTATCAAACTTGATAAATATTAGTATCATATGATTTACCGTATATTTGAGTGTAAACAATATAACAAATAAAAAGTGTCTTATACAGGGTTGGGCAAAAGTCATAGTAGGATATAAACGAGGCAGCATGAAGTGAGTAATGTAAGAATATATTTCAAAATAGCAACAGTATATAAACAAAGATATGCCATTTCATTTGACATGCTGTATTCGCATGCGTAAGATATGGGTGTTGCTGTGTGCGCATGCCTAAGATACTGACTCTGCCAGGCATGGGGAAGGAGTGCCGTAAGTTGTAATGGAGCCATGGTCGGTAGAACACAGTGCATTCGCAGTGGAGACTTATTTTTAAAAATAATGAGTCTCCACCACTGTGCATAGAATCTTTCGACACCATTTTGGGCTGGGGCGTTGTGACAAAGCCCTGAGAACCGGATGATCATAAGGTGGGTGAAACAGTTTCGAAGCACAGCATCATGTTGTAACGCAAAAAAAAAAGGTCGTCCACAGAGTCAGTGGAGGCCCAACAAACGCTAAACTGAAATCCTTGGTGATTGGCTGTCAGGCACGCCTTGACGCTGTAAATGTAGTCTCGCTCCCTGCGCCAAATCATTTACTTACAGTAGTGTGTTACATGTGACAGTGGACACCTACCTGGCATAATATTCAAGAAATGAGATCTGATGTTCATTAGATGAAAATGGTATATCTTTGACTTTGTCATTCTTTCTCTCTCTCTCTATATATATATATATATATATCTTAATCTTAATATATATAATTCTTCTGTACGTGTGTATGTCACTGAACTCCTCCTAAACGGCTGGACCGATTTTGATGAAATTTTTTGTGTGTGTTTGAGTGGGTCCGTGGATGGTTTAGATTCACAATTGGACCCGGTAGGTGGCGCTGCAATCGGGTTTAAGGATTTTATTTTTTATTTTTTAGGGATTTTTGGGGGGAATTGTTTTTTTTAGATTTTTTGCATATCAAAACATGTAACCTCAAAATTTAACCCCGCACCACCACCCCCCAATATTTATAATAATGAATATAATATTAATAATTGACCGTTAAAAAAATCATAAGTTCATCAATAATTGACCGTTAAAACCTTCTGAAAAGTTCATGAATAATTGAACTTCTGAGAATAATTCATAGTTATGTTTGTTTTTCGATACAGCTGATATTTGTGGAGTTGTGGGCGAAATGCCAAAAATGAAAATATGTTTTATTTTGTATGTTGTCTTGACAAACACTGAATTTGTAATATTTGTGTTACTCACTAATTGGAGTTCATTGTGAATTTGTAATTGTGATGATCACATAGTATTTGTTGTGTTATCGAAATCAATTATGCCACCCAAACTAAAAGCCAACTTTCGGGCAGGACGTCTGTCGGGTCCGCTAGTATATATATATATATACACACACACACACACACTCTGTTGCTATTTTGAAATATAGTCTTCCATTACTCATTTCATGCTGCCTCGTTTATATCCTACAATGACTTTGGCCCAACCCTGTGTAAGCGATAATGTCTGCCCTCTCACCAGAAGGATTAACTTGATTGGTTCCACTATGATGTGGCTTATGAGATATTGTAATCTGTCAAGGTAAGACTGCTACCAATCAAGGTGTGTGTATGTCTCCGTTTACGTCAGGTAATCCTGGTTCTCGGACAAAGTCGAAATTTTCACAATTTAGGACTAACTGGAGAGATGAGCCAGTATCTAGTGTTACCACTGCCAATATTTTAAAATCAAACAAACTATATGTGTCTAACACAAGATGGTCAATTCCTTACAAACAGGATGTGCTCCTGCCAGGCCCTGCACAACTTCATAATCCTTGGGATTAAATAATAATATTGTGTGTCTGGGCTACATCAATCTATAGCTCAGTTTGCGGAAATATTAGCCAGTACTGATGTACCGTTGCCCAGGGGATACCCGATGTACTAATCATACAATCTTTTTGTGGAGGTACTTTCTATATCCCGATGAGGTGAGGGGATGGTGATAGTGAATATTACGGGGTGGAGTCAATGAAGACCTTAACCTAACTTAAGACTAATCAACCAAACCCTGGTGACCATAATAATTATTTCCCCTTTTCAAGAAAACTCCTCCGGTACCAGCCGAGAATCAAAACCTGGATCCCTAGATCAGCAGCCAGGGGTCGGACTTATCTACACTACGAGGCCGGTTGGAATCAGATTGTCCACATTGCCACCCTCATTTCCTGATCCACAATGATTTGTGCATGATACTCGCTTAACATTTAAAACATCCTGCGACGCAGTTTGGGAACTGTCGGTTAGATCAGTTTTTTAGCCAATAATAATCAGTACACGCTCCTAAGTGTTCTTTAATTAAAAGACAAATAGATATCTTTAAAGGGTGGAAATGTCAAATGTTCTAAGTTACTTTTTTTTATAAGGGAGTCATGTTCTATGTGCCATAGTTTGCGTTTGTTCAAAGTGCCAATGGGCTTTGGAGGTAGGGCCTAGTTTGTATTAATGAGAATAGAAAGCGCTAGTTGTATATATACCAATACCTTTGTATCCCAGCTGTTCCAAGTGCCTTGCCATCATAGTGCACTTATAACTTAGGGTAAGTAAATATTAAACTAAGAAAGGTTCTTAGATACCGGTATTATATCTTATTATTGAATGATGGTCCAATAATTAATTATTTTGAGTTACCAATAATAGTAATAATAATAGTTTTTTTTCCATACCAAAATATATTTTAAACTTTCAATTCAAAATTCCTGTAAAATTTTATTTTTGGCACTTAGAACATTTGACATTTCTTACCTTCATTTATACAGCAAGAGCTCTTAAAAACGAATACCTTCCGGCAACAACTGAATGTCTGTTATTAGGAAGTGGCTGTTATTTGGAAAGATTTTTTTTTAAGTCAAAGTGTAGGACCTACTGATTGGACACAGGTTAATCTATGTGACCTATGTGGACCTATATATTGTGGATATTAACTACAATATAATTACTATACTATGCAGTATTACATGCAGGATAATTAGGCTATGAATAATGAATAAATGTTGTATGTAGCTTAGACTACTGTACAAATTGTACAATATACAGAATACACAAATGGAATTAAATGAAATGTGAACATTAGGTCTTCTGTACTGTATAACTGTGTACAAGTAGAGACTAAACTTTTGGAAAATCTACCCGCTGATGGCTCAGAGAGGGGGGGAGGTATGGCCTTGAAGTATCTTAATCATTACTATTCCCTAGAGGGGAATGGTGGGATTGCTCATAATTCACACGAGACAATGGCATTCCTCACATTCCTTCAGTCAAATTCTGTACATAATTATGTAGCCTACTGGTGTCTTCAATTTATGTCCACTGTTTAGAGATTGATATGTATAGAATATGCATCTCTATAGAAGTGTCCATGTCCATTATTGCGAAGTTGTTTGATAGTAAGAGCCCATGTTTTGCCGGGGAAATTTAAACTGTCCGTTATAAAGAGGAATCCACTATTCAGAGGTGTCCGTTAGAAGAGATTTCACTGTATTATGCCGTCACATTGTGCTAGACTCCTTAAAGGTGGGGACACATTGGCGTCACGTCACGTGAGGTCACATGAGCTCACGTAAGCAATCAAAGTGTGAGTAGACTTATTTCTGTTGATAAGAGGGGTGGGTCATTCCATGTCAAATCAACCAAAAAAAATTCAAATTCAAATTCACCATCACCGATTTTAACCAAACTCAAAATTCTGATAGTATCTATGGAAAAAGTGATTCCTAATTTTTTTCAGATTTTTTTCAGGTACTGTTTTTTATATACAGCTGCCAAAATATTTCAAAATTTGTAAAAAAAGACATGCATTATAATTTTGAATTGCCTATAACTTAGACCCTATTTAAGATAAAGAGCTGTATAAGGTCTCATTTTAAAGCTCATTAACTGGGCTTTAAAATGATATTTAACATGATAGGGTCTCAAGCAATCTCATTTTACAAGCAATCATTTTTTTTTTGTTTTTTGAAAATTTCCAAAAGTAGTTTTTTTTTAAATATGAAAAAAAAATATTTTGTTTATCCGACCTTTTTCAACAAATTCTGTAAGTTTCAAACTGGGATCATAATGGGATTATAAATAAACAATTTTTTTAGTTGATAACATGTTGATTTTATACAGTCAACACTTGGCAGTATGTTTTACAATCAACTNCAGCACGTCACGTCATATCTCTACTGTGTGAGGTCACATGAGCTCACGTGACGTGACGGCAGTGTGTTCCCACCTTAAGAGTTTATAGATTTGTATTTTAGATATACTTAGGCCTATCAAAAAAAAAAGGTCAAAGCCGAGTAAAAGTCCTGAGTTTCTTATTTGAGGAGTTTAACTTTTACTTTCTAAACAAACTGATAATTTAAGCACAAGATTTACAAACTAACTTAATTCTAAACAATACACAACACCCAGCCATTAATCTATCACTGTGAAAAGAGAAGCTCCCAATGCGACCAACAATAAATTTGACAGCCGTGTCGGAAATCAAACCTGAGATCTTGACCTCAATGACAGGTAGGCTTTGCCACCAACTGTATCCCTTATTGCTGGCGGCCCTTGCTGAGAGGTTTGTTCTTCCACAGTCCATATAACAAGGTGCCGTGACACACGTGCAACGCAGCGCTGCTCACAAGCGTGGACGGGAAAGTGTTCCAACAAAACTCGATGACACCCAGAAGGCACAGCCGCGCGATGTTAGAGTATGGCGTGGACCACATCAGGTATGGCAGCGTGTGGAAGTACCATACGTAGAACTGGTAGTGCAGTGAGCGGCTACACGCTACGCCGACCAAGTTGGCCGTGAACAGCGGGAGGATGAACAGCTGGGCCGCAGCCCCCATGTCGACCTTCTCCTTCTTCCCTTTTAACTGTCTCTTTACTTTCTCTGAGACCTGTTTAAGAGTCGAGTAACTGCACAAGCAATGCAGTGCTGAAGAATAGAAGCATGCGAGTAAAGCCAGGTGTAAGACCAGCAGTCCCAAGTGGAAGTACTGATTTATAAAAACTTCTTCGGGTAAAAACCTCCAATTGACGGTCCACTCGTATAAGAAAATTCTGCCAAGATTAAAAGATCCTTTGAGGTATGCGATTGGGTTCGAGAGAAGAAAGGGCAAGCCCAGGATGAGTTGGGTGAACGCACAAATGGTGAGCTGGATCAGTGCACCCTTCAGTCCCAGAGATGTAAGGTAAGCCAATAGCAATGCAGGCGCAAACAATAGGATGCTCATCTTGACAGATACCGCCAAGCTGTAAAACAAACTACCCAGGCTCCACTTGCTGTCAAGGAAGAGGTTGACTGCCACGTAGAACAGAAGCATGGCAACAGGATCGTTGAAAAGTCTTAGGACGAATATAGAATGTATCCGGTAGGAAGTGCAACATGCCAAGACGATAACATATGGGGGCACTTTATTGGTTTTACTGTATATTCTAAGAACCAATGAGAGTAAAACTATGTAAAAGCCAGCAAATATATATTGAGCTAGTCTAATATTCTGTCCTTGGCTGGTCAGATAGTACAGCACAGTGAAAATGTACACAAATCCTGCTGGATAAACCAATGGCCCCGTGTCCCCTTTCAGATGTGTATAGTCTAAAGTACCATTCACAACTCCTCCCACCTCCTGCATGTAAGCAACCCAGTCTATCTCGGTGTATTTCACACGGTGGATTACAAAAATATTCAAAATTATTTCGGCTAGCACTAGAAAAACTGAAACTATTGGTAGACGTTTAGGATCCCATACAAGTGAAAATAAAAATTCCTTGGTAAACTTCTTTTCTATATATGTTTTCCAGAATTTTGCGTATTTCATATAGTTACTCTGTCGCTCGTGTTTGGCACGAGATTTTGGAGCCATTTTTTTCTTTAAATTATTCAAAACCAAGATTATTTACATTTCCATTAACCACCATAGCAGAATACTATCATTCACAGATCATTAGCCATAGATCACATTAGCACAGATCACACCACAGATCAATTTACTCACTACCGACTGCTTGTTACTATGGCGAAAGGGAATCTGGTGTGTGGGGAGATAAAATAATCTTCGGATATACTCGTTATCAACAGTCCAATAGAGTTTAACGTAAATATTCATAATAAATAATTATGTGCGGGTGTCCTAGCTACTGATTTTTCTAGATATCAAACATATACTTTACATTATTTAATTTGGTTTAAAATTCGTTTTTAGTTGCTCACGACGATATTTGAATCTAGAGGTACATATACAGTAACTACGAACTGTACATATACATTTAAATAGAATGAAGTGTTGAAAAAAGACTCTAATGTAAAAAAGAAGAATTTAGATTTATACAGATTTTTATTAACATGTTAACACATTAGGAGCTCTGTACACAAATCATATGAGGCTGTAGCTGTTCAAGGAGATTTAATCTACTCCTCCATATATGAGAAGACTTTTATGCGCCATTTTACCAAATCAACGTTATTAATTTAAATTATATATGGCTATTTTACGTAACAAACACTTTACTGTGACTGACTGTAACAAGTGACAACATATAAGCTCATCTTAGTTAAATCTTATATTCCCTTGGTTTTGTATTAGGCTGTTCCTGTCTCCAGTCACATCCCCCTCCATCATCTCAGACCACTGAATCTTTCTTTCACCAACCCGCCTCGGTGGCGTAGTTGGCTAACGCGCTAGTCGTGTTAAGCTCGACCGCCGAGGACGGGTAGATCGAGGTTCGAATCTCGGTCGGGTGAACTGAGGGTGGTTTTTCCTAAATGGTTTTCCACTCTCCCTCCACGCAAATGCGGGTTCACTTCCTCTAAAATTCAACCCTCCTAATTCCTAATAAATTAGTGTAATTAGTACTTAAGCGTATAACCCGAACGGGTAGTAAGACGCGGTGCTAAATATTATTATTATTATTATTTCTTTCACCAGGGTCTCTTTTTTTCTTCTAAGTCGTTCACCCCCGATCATGAAACTCATAAAATATTTATGTTAGATCAGGATTTTCACCTCTCACAATCATCATATACCAGAGGATAAATTAAACATGTTGTTTCGTATTTAGACTAGGACCGGACGAGCAGTTTTATAAAATTTAGGTCGATCACCCTCAGTTTATTTAGATATCTTATATTGTAACACTCTACAAATTCTTCAATATACTTACAATTGATATATTATTTATATCCAAGTACTGTCTTTGAACCTTCGAAGACCATTTATTAGAGTAAGGCACTGAGTGACGTCTATTGTGGGAATTTATTAATCCTATTTTCTAGAATTCCATGTCTAGTCTAGGAGTACTAAGTATTTTCAGGTAACCTTTCTGTACAGCCGTAAAGTTGGTCAAATTGCTATTGCAGACGATGAAAGTGTCTGTATAGAGTATTTCAGAAATCTACTCTTGTGTATAATATATAAATTTCATGTAATGTTCTGGTTGATTCTGGTTAAATCGTTTCTCGGTTGGCTGCGTCATGATCCGTTGAATAATTTAGCTAGGATTCTAGAACCGTGAGAAATTTAAGAATAATATTTTTGATTATAGAATTTATAATGTGTCAAAAAGGAAAAGCATTCTTGAAATATACATGGTTCAATTCCTAAACTTGATTCAAAGGCAAGTAATGAATATGTTAATTTATTACTTTAGATTACATTTTTAAAGTTCTTATTAATATGAAGCAGATGACATTTGAGGCTCACATTTTAAATTAAATTATGCTCCAACCAAGCTGCTTATTTCTGAGTCATATGTTGTGAAAGGTCTTGTGACGTTGAAGTTAATTTTATTGACTCTGTAATAAAAACCATATTGAGACTTTACTCTTATATTTAAGAACAGTGTTATATTATTAGTAAACAGGTACGAAACTAACGAGAAGCGCTGGTGGTATTGGTGGGGGAAATGGGAGGCTGCTGAGTGCTGTTACCCCCTCCCCAGAAATCTCAACTTAAAAATTAATATGCACCTTTTCAATATATTAAATGAAAATAAAATTCTGCCCTTGTATAGTCATAATTTTCATAAATGTACTCCATTATTTACCAAAATGTGTGTTTACTCTAATTGGTTTCTGACTTTCTCTCCAAACAAATGCAGGTACATTTATTATTTATACTTTAAGATAAGGAACATGTCTCCAAAAAGTGGGGTTTACTTTTATAAAAACATTGCCAAACAGTAAGCTCTGAGGCTATTGTTAGTTGAAATATAAATAATATTAAGTTTATTTGTTTCTTGGATAAGATAATATTTACATATCTAGCGAGCTAAATAAAATACTTCCCTTACATTTTGTCATGTTGGTTAGCACTTTTTTTTACACTGTAGGCCTACCACTGTGACTGCTGCAGAAAAACAACTAAAACTAGATAATTGTATATATTAAGTACCCATTCCAACTAATTTCACCTTAAATTGATGATAAATGAATGGCAAGGTTTCTGATTATGACTGTGTCTGAATAGTCTCGAGGATCCTTGGAAGGATCTATGAGTTATAGACTTTATAAATTCCCACTTCCCACTCACTTTCTATCGAAGATTGCATCAACCACTTTGAACGAAAACAGGTCTTGCTACATCCTTGGGATCGCAGATCTTAGGAACTATGTCACACACTTCCCTCAGACCTCGGAATGAATAGTGTTTAGTATTGGCACCATTTTATTGTTTACATCGACTGTTTTACCTATTCTACGAATATTAATACAGGCCAATAATATAATTTGCTACTTTTGTGATAGATGGTAGGTGTTGATTAATTAATCAACTTTTAGAAATAACCACCTTCTCAGATTTATAAAACGTGTCTACTAAGTAGCAACCCTTAAAATGGCAGGAAACATAACGTTCTGAGCTCTAACGGACGAAAATAGGATAATAAAATGGTTGCCAATCAAACACGAGTCAGCGACATATTGCTTCTTTCCTTGGACTCAGGGATGTGCATCGTTATCCTTGGTGACAATTCAGACAGATGTACACTTGGGGTTTGTGATTACCATTGCAACTGGTAAGGGTGCATAACAAATCAACAGCGCATAAGTAGAGATTTTGGATACAGCTTGAGCTAGTTTTTAATTTATAAAATATAAATATATTATAAAACCGACTGTAACTTAAAGTTTTAATTTTATTGTGTTGTGATGAACATTATATTTGTCTGATTCAATAAACCAAGTTTACTTCTTATATGTCAATTTTGTTAATGTGTTAATTATTAATAATTCTATTACACTATCCAGTAGCAGCATTGTCTAGGGTGTCACGCTTGCAATATACTGGACTGCCGATGACTAGGAGATTAAGGTTCAAATCTCGGTCGAGTGTACTAAGAGTGGTTTTTCCTAAATGGGTTTTCACACACACAAACACACACACACTCTCTCTCTCTCGTTCTGTCCATATAAATTTGGCTACATTTCTTCAAAATTGAACCTTTCCTTCCCTAAAACCTGAGTGTGATTAGTACATATGCGAACAATTCAAACGCTTGGTGAGACATGATAAAAAATACCAATAATGTTTTATTGTAATAAACCTTCCTTTTTTTTAGTTGAGATAAAGTGTTGTGACCCTAAAACAAAAAATATGTATAGCCCTATGTTGATAAAACACTTGTGTTGTAGGATTTGGACCGGAGACCAGTGGAGACCTGCCGCTGTGCTTGGACATCTTGAGTTAGATCTATATTATTAGTATGAGTAGACCTGCGTTGAAACCAACACAAGGTAGCCTACCTAGATTCTAGATTGTTCTAGAAGGTATTTTTCTACCATTTGTAGAACCTTTCTTTCGATCTTATGACCATTAAATCTACCTATATTCACTTTTTGATATAATAATTCTCTTGTTTTTAGACTTACAACATTTAAAATTTGCATTTGGTGAAATATTTTGTGAATTTACTAGTGTTAGACAGTCAATTGCAAAATCTTACTCGCTGTTTTATTATTGGAGTTCTTAATTTAAATTCCATTTGATCACCCAAACTTATCTTATCTTAGTACTGTAATTTTATAGGGAATAATACTTTATATCACACTCATATAAACATTACTTTTTATGTTTTTTTACAGTATATCTCTATTATCTTATTATTACATACTTAACAAGCCAGCACCCTCTTTAGTGGCCCAATGGTTTAAGGTGTCATTCTCTTGTTAAACTGGCCTGCTGATGACTGGGAAGTCGAAGTTTGAAATAAGCTTGGTCTACTGAGGGTGTTATTTCCTAAGTGATTTCCCACTCTCCTTCTACGCATTTGAGGGCAGATTACCTCTAAGATACTTCCTTTCTCGTCCCTACCCTATTAGAGTAATTATAATATGTGTATAACCTGAACAGGTAGTAAGATGCGGTGATGAAAAAAAGATTATGGCAAATCGAATAATACCAGGTCTTATAAAGTTAGATAGTTTTGAATAGTTATACATTTAAAACTAAAATCACAAGAGAAATGTAGAAACGTAAATATTGACTATATTTTATGTTGACTTGAATCATGTCATAGTTGATTTAACTTCAAGTTAATTATAGTAACTTGACGTTATCGAGGCTAGCAAACTACAGTAGCCCCATGGCTTCTTTGGTGCTGACTGACAGTTCACAACTGACTTCTGACAGTCAACATTTAGGTATATAACATAATTTGGTCTGGTAGCTTTTCAAAGCCGTCAGAAGTCAGCTGTGAGCTGTCAGTCAGCACCACAGAAGCTAAAACTGTGGTATAACTTTAAATTAGTGCATAAATATGTGGCCTTCACGATAGAGCTTCATTCGACATATCTTCAAGAAAATTTCATTAAAAAATTATCATTGGTGAAATGTGGGTTTCCCATTTAACAGTGACGAACTTA
The DNA here is from genome assembly GCA_902151455.1 of Timema bartmani. Lineage (NCBI taxonomy): Eukaryota > Metazoa > Arthropoda > Insecta > Phasmatodea > Timematidae > Timema > Timema bartmani. The sequence goes on from CABFWB010000852.1 coordinate 26,016, forward strand.
CGGCCAGAGGGCTGGTTATTGTGTCTGTTCTGTATTTAAGTTAGTTTATAAGTCGTGTGCAGATATAACCAGCAAGTTTAGAAAGTGCACATTAAATACCTATACCTCAAATTTAAAAAATGTAAACATGTACTATAACCAGATACAGTAGAAACAATGGCCCTAAGTTTATATGGAGAATTATAATTTATTTTTATGTCTACCAGGCATAATTATGTAGTATTGTTGGTTTTATGTTTTACTAAAAAACAAAATTTCAAAACCTACCACATAAAAAAACTGAAAGCAGTATTCAAGAATGAAAAGATTATTATCATCATCATCATCATCATCATCGTTGTCGTCATCATCATCATCACTATTATTGCTATTACTATTATTAATATCATCATCATCACCATGTCTCCTACCGGTTCAGGTTATACACACTTACGCTAATGTGAAGTGGTAGGGTGATTGTGAGATTAAATGGAGGACCTACAGTTTAACGTGGAATCCGAACCACGGTGGAGGCCTGGCATTCACTCACATTCACAAGTTGTGATTAATATACATCTGGTCAGAGGTGAAGGAAGGGTTTGGGTAATCAGATAAATCTGTGCCAGTACCAGGGATTGAACTTCGGACCTCCAGCACAGAAGTCTGACACCATACCCCTAGATCGCCAGGTCACCAAAAAGAGTAATAAGTGAGAACAAATGATTGTAAACGCACCATACAAAACAAAAACACTTTGATGGTGCTGATGCGACATCTTTAAAGAGTGAGGGGAGAATTGTGGCAGAAGCTTGCTCAGGACTGCGCTCATGTTTTATTCATCAGATAATGTCATCTCTTCCATGCACTTCTCATGCTTTTCGTACTTGCATACAACCTTAAGAATCATCTTTAAAAAAAAAATCTGACACCTTAGCTCAGCCTGTAGCGTGTTTGTCTATTGTCCTGGGTTCGATTCCCGGAATGGGCGGATAATGTATCGTTGGTGAAATGTGGGCTTACTCTTTCACGGTGATGAATTAACGGCTGGGGGATGGTTGCTGTGTCTGTTCTAGGTTTAAGTTAATCTATTGTATGCTGATATAATCAGTTGGGTTAGAAAGTGCACGTTAAACATCTCGAATAAATGGGGGTAAAAAACACAGTTCTGGCTGTTGGAGGAAGAACTGGGCCACCAAAGAACCTAAAGCTAACCCAATCCTGATAAGTTATATGATATTAAAAAAACCTCCAGGCCGTGAGCCTGCAATCGAGCTATATTGACTTATTGGCCACCACTGTAATCGACGATAGTGCTAACCTTTGTAAATAGAGGGTGTCATGTGGTTGGCACAACAAACCCTCCTGCCGTTACTCTCAGTTTTCTAGACCAAAGCCGTTACTTATTTATACTCCATTCACGGTAGGAATTACTCTCTGAAAGGTCTTTTTTCCTACCAATATCCTACCATATAATAGCTTTCTGGATAGGGAAAAAGGCCTTTCAAAAAACAATTCCTACGCTGAACAGACTTTATTCAAGTAGCTCCTCATTTGTCCTCACAAGGCTGAGCTTGACCCTGTTCCAGACCATTTGTTTCACAGAATAATTCTGGTAGCAACGGGTATCGAACCCAGGACCTCTGGATATGTAACCAGGAACATTGGTTGTTTAAGAATCTAATGTTGCCTAAGTGACATGGAAAATAAATTATAAAAATTTAGTTATAATTTTCTGCAAAGATTTTTTTTTTTGTTTTGCTCAAATAAACTTGCCACAGACAGTTGTTTGACTGTCCTTAATCCCTATTGTTCTTTTATCATCGTGGCTCACGACTTTTTGGGGCTATATACTTAAGTGTTATGGATGAGGTAGGCTGAATCTAGAGGAAGTGTACCCACGTTTGTGTGGAGGGAGAGTGGAAAACCATTTAGGGAAAAACACCCTCATAGCTCCTAAACGGGATTCAAACCCTGGTCTCCCCATCATCGTCAGTCCAGTCCAAGGCCGTAGCCAGCCAATAATTTCAGGGGAGGTCTGGTGGCCACATCCCCCTGTTGCTGAAGGCTAAAAAAAATTCTAAATGATAAACAGTTCTAGAAGCTATTTGAAGTTTTTTAGCCTTCAGCAACAG
>CABFWB010000852.1:28137-51338 GCA_902151455.1 Timema bartmani
GCAACATAACACCATAACTGCTGAAGGCAAGGAAAAGTGACAGATATTAAACACCTCCCGAAGTTCTTGGTGTAAGTGCTTTTTATGGTAACATAAACCCCTAATTTGTATTTGTACCTTAATTTGTATATTGTTTGAAGCATAAATAAAGCCATATATATTTTGTTCATAAGATTTCAGGGGGGTCCCCCTTCCCCCCAGCCTTGGTCCATCTATTGTGAGAATGGTGTCTAAGCTCATCTGACTACCGAAGCGACTCTCTTGTTGATAATTTCCTAGTAGCTCTTTAATCTAATCACGGCTTATGTACAATAGATTTTTTTAATTACTGAAGAATCTGTTCTAAATCTCTTCTTATCACAGGTTAATCGCTATGTCGGTGGTATTGAATCTTATCTTTTACACTTTACACTATCCTCTAAAATACCTTCTCAGTTACTCTTATAAGAATAAAATATGTGCTAACATGTTTAGGGATGGGTCAATATGGTGTCTGGCTCCTCGTTTCGGCTGTTTTTTACTTTGTTTGCTCCCCTATCTTAGCACTCGTACAGCGCGTCCTCAGGTTGCGGATAGAGGATATGGCCTTCAGATATGAAGGGTAGGCTGCGAATTTATTGAATAAGTAAGCATTCGCGGTCAGCCGATAGAGATGATCCTCCAGTTTGGAGGTTGGGTGTGGGTATGGTGAGCTCTCACCATAAAAACAAAATCCCATCAAGAAATACACTCAAAAACTTGGCCGATATGGACAGGTGGCTTATTTTTTTAAATGCGGCGATGAACTTCCGAGTTCCTAGTGCATATATTAATTTATATATACATATAGGCCTATATTAATTATGATCGGTTGCATGTCTGCCTACTGACCAAAGGGTACTAAGTTAGATTCCTGACATGGCCAAAAATCTGTCCCTGATCTCCCTGTCATCAATAACCCGATCTCTTGTGAGAGATGCCTTGAACCACTTGACCACGAAAGCAGGTTTATTCTAATTGAACATTTGATCATAGCTATAAGTTAGTCTTTTAAGAGTCTTAAAACCACATATGACTAGTTCATAGTCAATCTTTTTGCTGCCAAATGACACACCCTTTGATATTATTTTTCCAGCAACTAAATTTATATGACTAAGACAACAAACGCAAACGTAGATGCGGACGATGCTAAAGGATTCGAAACTAAAACTCTTGAGTTATTGTATTTAAAATATTGACAAGGTTACAGGAATCTGCCGAGAATCAGACAAGCCACTAGTGGTTAATTTTCCACCAAAAACTTGAGGGTCCTAGCACTTAAAATTCCAGTGCTTGGATCGATGGATGGATACATACATCCAAGAAAAATATTTAAGTCTGAAATGCGTTTTTAGTGCTCTCTCCAGAAAATATTGCCATTTGGGTGGCATTATTAAGGGGCCAATGTAATACTGAGCAATATTTGATGGTCTGTGCAACAAACATAGATTTTAGGTGGGTGATCAGTAGAAACAGGCGGGCCCAATAGAAAGCCCCTGAGGAGAACACTGTTCTTAAGTTGCTATGTGAGAATTGTTCCCCCTCACTTGGTTCCTCTTTCTTTCAGGTCCGCTCTGTGACCCCTTCTCCCGACAACATTTTTCATCTCTCTAGATTCCCTTTCTCTTCTACCACCGAAGACTTGGGGGTTCCCCCCGCTTTCTTCCAATCCCACTAACACGCCTGCCATCTGTGATCTGTTCCCTGTACTAACCATGAACGCCAGGAAGGGCAACAACCCTAATAAGATAATGCTAGGGATGTTGAAGGGTATGTAGTCTTCTTTACGGTTTCTGTAGCGCCTTGTATCTGGTACCATCTGTGAGAGTTTCACTATCTGGGCGCAAGTCCACCCTGTCACCCAGATAGTGTGATTCCTGGCACCAGAGTTGGCTGTTTAGTGTAAGTTTTTAGGACTAAGTTAGTTTGTAAGTCAGTTGATGAAGTATCCTTGTTTTCTCAAATGCATTTGGCTACATTTAGAGTGTTGGCAAGCACTTGCCAACAACTGGGAAATGGATGTAAATAAGGGAATTTTGTTATCATTCATAGATATTTTTAGTTATATGTTGCAAGATTGTGTACTAGTATTTTAATCGAGTGTTTTTATGATAAACAAATTTGTTTCCTCGGCATAGTATAAGACTACATGTGTGATTTTGTTGTTTGGCTAACAACACAGTTAGACAATCATTTTTGAAAACTAAAACGAGTATAAGATCTTTGTATGCATGCCTATTGCGTTTAGTGTCTGGGGTTTGTTTGATTCATGACATGGCTGAACAATTTATCACTGAGGAATTTGTGATGAATTATCAGCTTTGTCGGTTTTAGAACTAAGCTAGTGCTGTTATAGGCTAATTGGTTGGTTCAGACAGAAAGTGACCGTTAAATACCACAAATCATTTTATTTTGGAAAACATGTGAAATTTAGATAAGGTAATTTTGAAATTTAAATTGTATGACTACACTAAAGCAATTTGAAATTTGTTATTGTAAAATGTGACGGTCATCATATATTCCTAAAAGTGCCCGTAAGAACAATCGCTATTATAAGACACACCATGGTTAGACTTAATACTCGGTTTCACACATATTGACGGCTAAAGGTAGGATTCCCTCGGCGCGACTCGTGTTATTTTGGAATAGTGTGGATAAAAATACTAACTTGATCATCCAACTATTCCCGAGATATCTTTCCATTTGTTGTCCTTCACATGTTGGTCCCGGTATGTCAAAAATTGAGGGGTGCTTTGCCACTTCTTCAATTAATTTTTTGTCCTCTTTTATGGAGAAATCTTGGACCATTTTTAAAACCCTCCCAATCAAGCACAAAACTAAATACAACTCTACTAAAGCACAAGTTTGCTAGGTGGTGCATCTCCGTCCACACTACTCTCGAAGCAGTGTGGATACAGGTGCAGTGTAGAGAGGCTGGACACGCACTCTGGTCGCCAGTTGCAGTCGCCTCGAAGGAACTGGTCACATAACAAACTATGAAAACCAGTCCAGTCGCAGGTCGCAGACGCGCCGAGGAAATCCTACCTTAACTAATAGTAGGCCTTCACTTGGTATTGGGACACTTAAAGACCTGAACCGATTTTTCAAAACTGAGTATTTAGGATGGCTGATATGAGACTCAAAATCACCCAAACATTTTTACATACAAGAAACTCATTCACTCAGGAGTGACATTAAACAAACAGAAAACCTTCAAATCACGTATTTTTATATGACTATTACATTCAACACATGGATTATCAACAGCTTAATCTAAAGAGTTAGGATGAGGAGCATGACTTAGAGGAATTACATCCACATTGATGTGGAGAGAGGATGGGAAACATCACAGTGATAAATTATATTTGGTAAACCACTAGGCCTGGCCAGGATTCGACCCTAAACCTCCCAGTTGCTAACAATTTAGACCATTGCAAGTTTGGCAGCTTAGCACCACCGGGGCAGGTGAAGACCTCATGTCAACATTTAACAGCGCAATCACATTTTTACAAAACAGGGGCATTTGTGTCCAGACAGGGGGAGAGTTAAGGAAGGGGTTTGCTTTATTCTTTATGGCTGATGTGAGGGTACATTTTGAGTCATATTCAACATGGATGGTGTTCCTCGCAGGCAAGTCCATCACAACATCGGTCCCAACATTTGCGATAAGGTTCCACGCGGACGACGAAGAGCTGGAGGCAGTCTATCCAAGCGCGGACGAGACGGACGACGAAGCGGAAAAACAAGGTGGGCTATCTTAGCTTTCCAAAACCTATTGGGTTGCTAGTGATTCTGACAAATTTGCTAAGTTACAAGGCAAAGTTCCGTTTTATTATTAGGTCTATGTTCATTCTAAACTATGATTTTTTTTTAAACAGCAGAGCCTTTAAAATTGGTATCACTCTTTCACTCAAAGAGGATAGCACTGTGCTGGGTGGTAGCCAATCTACCACTGGTAAGTAATATCATGGCTGCCAACCTCAGCCGGTGTGAACCCTTTAAACTTGTAGCTATAATTTATAATGGAATGAATATGACATTTTACAATAAATTGTGCAAGAATAGCAAAGTTTAGAAGGTGGAAATGATCTCCACGTTATGAATATAACCGTATCAAGTATTATATTTGTAAATTATAAAATTCCACCCAGACAAGCGAATAGAATTGTGACCCTTGGCCTAGACTACCGATTTAGCCAACATTCTGCCTTAATATATGAGTGAAGTAAGACCCTGAACACAGGACGAATCCTGGGTGGCTCAGTGTTAGAGTATTGGCATGCTTAGCCAACGATCAAGGGTTCTATTCTTGTGTCCTGAGTATTATTTTTCAATGTATGACTATAATTGATTAAATTAGCCATTCTTAGAAACAACACACAAACAGTAAAGCTTGATTCACACGTTCACCGAAAATAAAAAGCATAATCTGACTGAGTGGCGCAGAAACTTGCATTCTGTTTGTTGACCCATGATGCATTGCAACGCAAACTTAAAACAACTGATTAACAACATTTATTTTCTAGTAGATAGACATATATATTAGATCATTCTTCCGATTTATGTTTTCAAATTATAACGCTGTGTCGTGGCACAATCCAATACATCGATACACACGCTTTACATTAACGGGTTATTGCAAATCTCCTCACAACGACCAATGAAGCTGTCTTTCTTCCAGCTGTACAGTGCATGCGCTGTCAAATGCACATGCACTGACTTGAGATGGTTGGTTTTGAGATTTGATTGGTTCTCCTGTGCCAAACATCTCAGGCAGAGCAAATGAAGTAGAGATGAGTTGAAACCTCAGCAGAACAGCGCACACCGATGAGGCGTAAATCTTGTGATTAGATTAGAGCTCATCATATGACCATATTTCTCTTCTGTGCTTCCCCCCCCACCCGAACATGTGAATCCACAGTAATTGAAAATAAATTTTAACTGAAGACGTTTTTTCAAGCTGTTTGAAGATGTGTATTTATTTGTGAGAAGTTTGTGAGGTCTTGTATTTGTGAAGAGGTATTTAAAGTCTGTTCTGCTCGAAAGATAAGATTTGTTTCTCTAGATTAGCTCTTAACAATTTAATGTTATTTTAAAACAGTTTAATGTTAGATAATACATCAGTATGTGACATGTGTGTGTGAAAATTAGGTCATCCACTGATAACACATATCACCAGGAACTTGTCTTTGAATGAACCTAAGTTGTTTAAAAATAAAGTGCGGAAATACTTTTAAATCTCACCATCTTGGATTAATGAGTACGGATTTAGTAAAGTAAGATATTAAATTGATAGTTTATCTACAAGAACTGAAAGGACTCTTTAGTTTCTAGAGTCCTTGTTGTGGAAAAAAAGTTGATATTTTATTGGGAACAAATACTTTGTTCATTTTGTTTTTGTCGCTTCTTGTTCAAAAATTTGTTTCAAATACATTGAACGGTTTTGATAAATATGTGCATACAAGCAGGGGTGTAGTTACCCAGAGGTCAGTACGTCATTAAAACCCTTTTATTTATTAGGATGTACGAATATTAAAAAAAGTGTCAAAAGAAAATTTCAGACTGTTTTAAGAAAAAAATTATTAATTTAGTTTTGTTGTGTATTTAATATGTAATATGTAATGACCATTTATTTAAAAACTGTATGCCTATGTACATACATATACAAAAAATATTTTTCTGTAACTATGTATGTTATGTAATTAAAATATATTTTTAACTCTTCAGAGGGGTATTAATTTCATATCCGAAACAGGCTCAACCCGCTTTATTTCTATTATCAGATGTTTTGCTGTATTTTAAAGATAAAATTAATTTGATAAAAATATTAAAACTTTCTATTTTTTCCAAAAAATTTGAAACTTTTTTTTAAGTAAGAATGTGTGTTGTATTTTAAATATTTTGTTGAAGTCTCTTTTATAATTTATGACAAATGTGTGTCCTTAATCCCTAAGATCTCTCAAGTGTTTGTTATGTTTCTTGAGGGGAAAAAATCTGCTCACACACACGTGTGCTTGTGACGGCAAACATTGCAAATATTTGTGTGCAATTTGTGTTTTTTTGTTTTGTTTTACAAATTGATCTTTTGTGTTTAAAGAGTACAATACTAAGCACACTAATTTCACTAGTTATATTCCCCCAAATAAACACCAATTGGCATATCTCCTAATCTTAAAATAATGTATCTAGAAAAAGTTTTAAAATCATGGACTGGGTCAGATTTTATGTTGGTTCAAAAGCACATCTGTGGTGTTAATATTTACTTTCATATGAATCTAGGAAAGTTTTCTTGCTCAGAAATATTAATCAAATAATTATATTTGAAGTTCTATCAACCTAAGTAGTCTGATGATTTACGTGGGGTAGGGAGGGTTTTGAAATTCCTTGTTCTACCATTTCATGTTTCTTATTACAAATTAATATACACGTTGCCATGCTAGAACGACTCATACATTGGAAGAAAAGAGGGGTAGTAGTTGAAGGTTAGATTTACCAACCTCACAGCATCATTCAAAAGGTATGCAGACCACACATAATCCCAGATCAATACGTCTAATTTAAAACATTATATGTTTGTATGGATTAGTGGACCTAACTAGTTTCGAGTCATTGGATACCATACCAAAACCCTCCACATCTTGCCCTCGACTTAATCCCCTCCAAACCTCCTACCCCTCTCAAATTTGTGGATACACCCCCGTCCCTCATTATATGGAAGAACAAAAGATAACACCCCATTGATAGCATGATCCCTCGGAGTCTCATTGTCACAACTCTGAGCAGGCAGGGACTAACATAGCTGTGGGTTGTTGATATGCTTGTTAATACCCTCAGATGACGAGTTGGGGTCTTCGTCGCAGCTGATCACTGCCTCGCCCATGGCTGCGAGCTCGGCCAGTGCGACAGTCCCTGGTGTGTCTCACTCGCGAGACCCTTCACCTATGAAGGAATACCTCAAGGTGAGTTGTTATGCCTCTTAGTTGACAATCACCTGGCGAGCCGGGTATATGTACCTCTTAGTTGACAATCACCTGACGAGCCGGGTATATGCACCTCTTAGTTGACAATCACCTGACGAGCCAGGTATGTGCACCTCTTAGTTGACAATCACCTGACTAACCAGTACACTCCCATTAAGGATTTAAACTTTAAAATAACATTAAATATAGCTAGCTAAAACATAGATCTCCCCCTTTTTCCTGGGTTCGATCCCCGGCGCTTTCAAAACTTATCTGTGAATGAAGAGGTCTGGAACGAGGTCAATCTCAGCCTCCTATTGAGAAGTTGAGTTTTGGTTTATAAAACTGAGATTAACGGCCCAAGGGCTTGTTGTGCTGACCATGTGATACCCTATATCCCCAATTGTGGGTACTATCATTACTAACGGCGGCGGCCACTCAGTTGTTATAGCCATGGATTTCTATCTCGTGACCTGGTACTGTGACAAAATTCTGTGACCCAAGACACAGGATGTGAAGACTAGCTATTTATAGAGTGGACCCAAAGTCTCTCATTTGTATGATCAAGTCGCTGTCTCTAGACATTTATCTCATAGTTTGGTTTCTCTTGGGTCGGCTGGTGTCCTGGTTGCAAGTATGGCTGTGCAATAACATGCATTTCTTAAATACAGGCATACCCCACTATTACAACATGTTAGGTTCCAGCTGTTGGATACTAGGGCTATAGTCACAATTTAAAACCGTTGTATCAGTAAAATATTGAAAAGGGAACTGTCGGGAATCGAGGTGTGCTTGTACTAAAACCAGCAAACAACTAAATAGCCAGTTTGATGTTTATTACCAAACACCCAGTCCTCTCTAGTGGATATTTATTGATCTGATAGTAGGACTAGCATGTATACAAATATTAGGTATCCTCACTCAGAATGCGACTAGGGCATCCAAGACTTGTGGTTGGAAAGTATCCCAAGGGGTAAGTGCTGCATTGTGAGCGTGGGGCTGTGTTCGCAGGGTCTGGGAAAGCGGTCGACGAGTGTGGACGCAGGAGTCCTGGACCCAAACACTTCAGGCAGTGACACCTGGAGAATATTCCATGAGCTCAAAGGGAAGATCACCAAGACAGTAGAGGAGAAGCTCACAGAGATGAAGAATGAAAGGAAGTCATCATCCTCAGTCACCTTCCTCGGAGGGTCGGGTAAGCCCTCTTAATCCTCACTCCTTATTCTGATACTTTCTCTATAGTAGTGAACTATTAGTATTGGATGAGAGTTTGTATCATGTAAACACTACAGGTCCCTAGGCTAACATGTTTAGAAACATTTTTATTGATACCATATTTACCCGCTTCGGTAGTCAAATGGTATAAGCTAGGTGTCGGCAAACTCTTTTGGGCCCCTATTGACTTATATACTTATCAAAGCTAATGTGATCACCTGTCATTTCTGAGCTCTACTTTTTTTTTTTTGGTCTTCATTAGGGATGTGAAAAAGTATCGATACTTTACTAATATCACTATTTCCCTTTATATACTAGTATTTTTTTACTCAATACTTTTACTGATATTAGTACTCACACTCCGGTATCTGATTTTTATCGAAAGAAACAACTTTTTTTTGTTAATATCACTCATGCTAGTATTAAATGTTTACTAGTGTGGTCTGTGGGGGAAGAACAAATGACACTGAGTGGTGACCAGTCTACTGCCCCTTCCTTTATCAAGGAGCACACTCATCACAAACTATACAAAAGAAGCTTTTGTAGAACTAAATGAACTTACCTCAAGGATGTCCCCAGCAGACGAAACAAAAAAGTTTATATGCATTGTTTAAGCAGATGAAGCAGAGTAGGGCATCCATTATCGTATTGTTTGTCAATAGTTAATAAATATATCATGAGAGTATATAAATGACGAATGTAGTTAAAAAATGACACCTCTCAGAAGTGAATTATGAAAGTTTTTTAAGAAGTTGGATAGCTAAAAAGCATCTTGTAAAATTTGTTTTAAAGTATTAAAAACCATTATAAATTTTCAGTGTTTAAATAAATATGGCAATACAATAATTATTATGATCCAAAAGTTGAAATTATTATTACTAGATAAAAAAAAACATTTTTATAGATTAGAATTTTGATAGCAATACTTACTGTTTTCGATACTTTTTTTTGATACTAGTACGACATCAATATTTTTCTTCAGATACTTTTAAATTTTAATGAATACAGTATCGATACTTTTCTTTTGATACCACATCCCTAGTCTGCATACATCTTATATATACAGGGTGTATGGATTTATATGGATAGTAGACCTTTTAATGTCCCAACTTGTAAACCTTATGTTGTTCCGAAAAGGAAAGATGAGACTGCAATTTTTATATTTTATTTGCATTTTATATTTAAATTCGGGAATTCTCTTTATTTTATAATATTAGTTTTAATTATTCATTTGCATTTTAGAATATTTAAGCCCTTCAGGCAATTTGGAAGGCAATACGTTTATTTTATTTTAAATGTGCTTACTGGGTGCGTTGGACAATGAAACCAAAACGGAAAGAGCTGATTTTGCACTTAGTTTTCATTCTAAGAGAAATACACCTTTTCCTTACTACGGAGCGGTTCCATTGTCCAGAAAGCCAGAATTCAAACCATTTTCATGTGATAGGTCGATATTGTCAGTCCACTCTGGTGCAATTGTCGGATGTAATCAGAATTTGAAAAATACATGAGGGAGGAATGAACTCTCACTGTTACACAAGAGAGAGACATGCAGTAATCGGGGTGGCGACAAGACATGTGTTGCTTGTCCTCACATATTATTTATGTTATAATGTACGGTAGCTAGCGTAGGGACGGGTCAATTGTACAAGCTGAAGTTGTAAATTGTTATAGTAATATCGTACAAAGGAATACATAATAATAAATTAACATAAAAGTGATCAAAGTATATTTATTGTACAAGTGGGAACTTCCTTATTTGATAATCGCGTCAATAAGAGAAGTTTAGCTAGCCAGGGAAAGATGTTAAGATTATAAATCGTCTTTTTGTAGTGTTTTATAATTGACGACCCATTGAGGCGCTACTAAGGGTGTTCTTCAATTGGCTACCCAACGAGGAGCCTAACTCATATTTTATAATTGGTGAGCCATCATAGGGCTCTTTAGAATTTGCACCCAAAAAACACATTTCCTATGTTCGCTGGTTCCCAAGGTAAGGCCTTACAAATTTCTGCTGGAATTGTTAGTATCCCTATTTGCTAAACCTCTCTCTGTGTACCAGCAGTGACACATCACTCAGAACAGGTGCGGCCCCAGGCCCAAAATCCCTGGTGCCCGGCTCAGCTAAGAGACTTTTTCTTCTCGTTTTTAATGACAAAATCAACGTTTAACCGAAGCAGAAGAAAAGTGCAATATAATAAGAAATTTAAATTAAGTACACTAATTACCACTATTTAAACTTGAGTGGATGAGCTAAAACAAAATTAAAGGTTACGCCGTTAAGACTATTGGAATGTTGGTGACCTAACGGAAGAAGTCAAGTATATTAAAGTGATACACAAGACAAACCTGTCTAAATCTACTCTGCAGTCCCTAAAACTGATCAACAAAATAACGGATTTCAATATTGCAAAGGCATGCAAATGTGTTGCTTTGTGCACAATCTGCACACTCACAGTTTCTGTTGCTCAAGCAGACCGATCTTTTAGTGTGCTTAGCAGAACAAATAACTGCTTGAGATCAACAATGGGTCAACAAAGCCTTACTTATCTGAGAACACTATTTATTGAATCAAGACTTGCACAGACATTGAATGTTGACTCCATCATTCAAATGTTCGCTGATAACAAAGCTCGAAAGGTGAATTTTAAATGACTCGGTTATATTCTAAGTGACTCGCTTATGTTCTAAGTTGTTGAGTCTTAACTAAATTGTTGGATTTAAAAAAGAGAACCTGAGAAATAAAACCTACATACAAAGGAATCAAGAGGTAGGTAAACCTTTTATTCAAAGTTCTTTCCTACCACTTTTCAATTTAAAATATGTGTATGTTCATTGTATTTTTGAAAAATTATCGGGCATAGTTGGATGGTTACCAAGTTGTTTTGGGAGAAACTTCTGGAATAATTTTCTTAAAATCGTTGTTAAAAATTATTATGTACTAGTTTTGCTATTTAAATAACAATATAATCTCTAAAAAGTGTGCAGGCTTTTGAGTTGTTTTTTTTTATGAGAGATCTGAAAAGTTGCGCGTTAGAGTAATGGAAAGGGGGCCCTATAATTATTTGCCCTTAGTGGCTCTTGACGGCACTGGGTGCAACAAGGGTGTAGCAAATAGGGCTACTAGCGATTCCAGCAGAAATTTGGAAGGTCTTATCTCGAGAACCATCAAACATAGAACATATGTTCATATTAACTTTTTGTGTTATTTTGAGGTCTACTATCCACACTCAAGTTACTTCCCACATAAATGTATACACCCTTTATATAACTTAAATCCCTTTCCTCAAACATACATGTCCTCAACCTTTCTACAAAAATAAATAAATCTAGCGCAAATAAAATATACAATTTTAAATTAAACTATTTACTTTTCTATTAATGTAAACTATTATAACCTATCAAGGCTATTTTGGACACACTCAAATATAATTTGAAAGTATTTGATATGATCGATCGAGGGCTTAGAATGCTGATGTAGTTTTTCTATGTGATTGACTGCAAATTGCCACGAGATCAACTGGTCGATAATTTCCATTTCTGTTTGGTATACGTTTTATTTTTTATTTCTAGGGGTGATTTTCCACTCTCCCCCCAAACAAATTCAGGTAGACTTTTTCTAAAGTCCAACCTTTCTAACATTAGCCTAATTATTACATACGCATGTAACCCAAACAGGTAATAAGACGCGGTGTTAAAATAAACAACGTTTTTACTCGCATTTATCTCGCCCTTGTATAGCAAGGTTGCTGCTCTCTTGAGACTACAACTCTCAGTACCGGGCCATGATTGTGTACCTGCCTGCAGAAACCGGCCAATTTTATGGATTTAAAAAAATTAATTTTTCCACAGCCCCACATTAGATTTTAAAAGTCCAACAACACATTTGGAGCTACACTCCTCTTTATTCTAAATAATTTTAGTCTATTGTGATATCTATTGAAGTTCTCTTATTTTATATGAAATGAAACATTCAAGTACTTGCCATTCAAACACATATTATTCATAATTGAAGAGACATTTAGGCCCTATAGTATAAAATATAATTTCCATGTTGACGTTTGTGAGATAGGCTTACTATAACATCTCATTCACTTTCGTAAACAGCACTGGATTCTATATTTTATCACTAATTCCCCCAATGCTTCTATTTCATCTTTATTGTCATCTATATCTTCAGCCAAATTCATTAATTTTGCTATTTCATTATCAGATAAAACTTTTCTCCTCACAATTGTTTATGCAGCACGAACACGAGAAACAAAAGAAGTGCGTGCTATTCTTTGCGCTGAGAATCACTGAACTTGAGCTACTTGGAGGGCAAAATGCAGGGTTATTCTAGTTATAAAAACTCCAATCAGATATGCACCACACATACATGCATACACAGATACGACCACAATTTGGAACTAACAGTCCAAGGAATGCATAGCACTAACCAAACACGGGCAAATATTTTATGCTGATTTAAATTCAAGACCTCGCAGAATTGACAGGCTCAGCGAAATTTATAAGGACGCCCACCCGTAAAGTCGACGGGCATGGTGTCAAAAGTGTCATTGTGATGCTGAACATTGATATTCATTGTTATTTCTTAAAATGTTGTAAAATTATTTTTCAATCAAATTAAATAATAAAAGGAAGCCCCTAACCATTGTTTATTAGATTAAGAAACCTCAATTATCATCCAATTAATACAATCAAAAGATTTTTTACTAGGGATGGGACTTTAAAATCCTCGATCTCTCGTATCCTTAGGTATATTTAAGATTTGAGGATTAGAAAAAAAATATCAGATTTGAGAGTTAAATAAGTTTTAAAAAAAATCTGTTTTTTTTTCCCCCAAAATTTTAGTTAGAATTTATTTGAGAGCTTTAATTAATACAGCATATTGGTGGTTCATACCCAACAAAATTATGGTAGTAACTTAACAAGCACCCACCTCGGTCGCCACATGGTCACTCTCGCAACAGACTAGACTGCTGATGACAGGGCTATAGGAGCTTGATCCAAGTCGGCTGTACTTAGGGCTATTTTTCCTAAATAGTTTCACTTTCTCCGTGCAAATATGGGTACACTTCCTCTATATTTAACCATCCTCCTCCCTGACCCATTAGTATAGTTAGTACATGGTGTACAACCCAAACAGGTAGTGAGCGATGCTAAAAGAAACAATAAGAAAATAACAATAAAACCCCAGACCATTAATTTAACACTTAACCTCATGTATGAATGTTATAATTGATGCATTTGAGCAAAAATGCCTTATATTTATTTCATATTTCTATTTCATATTATTTTTATATACCTTTTCCCTCCCGTGTTCATAATTGTTTACAAGACTCGAATGTGAGATGAAATATTCACAGGTAAAATTAAGATTTGGATTCATAAATAGGGGATTTTACCAATCTCTACTTTTAGCTAGTTCTTCATATGAAACCTTTTTTTTTAACTCTTAATTTTTAACTGGGTGAAAATGAACTCTTTCTATCTCATTTGGAAATGTTGTGTGTTTACATATTATCATGCTTTAGTATATTTATTTTTGTTTTGTTGGTAGCTCTACGTGGTGGCAGGATGATGGGAGGCGGTGGTAGCAAGGATGACTCCAGCATCAGTGACTCTGAAAGCGTGTCTGAAAGCTCGAGCAAAGGTCAGGAACAAAAGTCCTCTTCACTGAAGGAATCTGACGGCTCGCCGAAGAAGGTAATATCGAACCAGGAGGATAAGGCCATCGAGGAAGATATCGCCAGCTCTACCAATAGCCTAGACCTCTTGGAAGTGTCCGATACACCAACACTCATCTCTTCACTGGGGGGCAAATCGTCTCACACAAAACTGAAACACTTCCAAGGGCTACGACGTCGAAAAGTCCCAAAAGCCTCCAGTAACCCTTCTTCGCCCACCTCCATCAAGATGTCTTTGCTTGCCCATTCCCACAAAGAGTTAGAGGAGCTTGACGTTGAGCCTGGTGTTGAGGCGTACGAGGACTCTGATCTAGTGACACCCCTGGACACAAACCTAGACTATGATATCCCGACAACAGACTATCGCACCTCCCCTCCGTCCAGTAACGACGTTGTCAGCACCCTCTCCAGGCCAAGGCACAGGTCCTTCTTCTTGAGGTATAAAGTCTTCCAGAAGCTTCTCATCCTGGTTGCGTTACTTGCCACCTATTTTTTATTCCAGCTGCCAACGTATCTGTCCGGTTTCCTCTGCGGTGTTTTGATGACGGTAGCATCCTACACTCTGTTCTTGCGGCTATTTGACATCCTGAAGCCCTCGCCGAGTATGTTGGTGGACGTGGATGTCGCATCAGAAAGGTTCGCTGTCCCCGACTATTCCAAGATGCCGATACTAGAAATTCCTGCTGTCAAGGAGTACCAACCCATCAACAAGCATGCGGTAGGTTTAATTGCTTATTTGTGAGTGGAGTAATGTTTTAAAACTTTTTTTCTTGTTTCTTTATTTCGGTGTTATTGGGATATCTATTCATACATTCATGCCAAGTTTCAGGGGTGGGGCCAATATATTGTGCAGTACAGTTTGTTTATTTATTAAATATATTGATATATACAATGTTCAGGGCTGGATGAACGAGTACCCCTTCAATTATGAACCTGGTCGCTACAGTCTGACTGACACTAGGTCTGTGTATGTGCGGCTAGAAGGTAGCACTATGCGCATCTCTCAGACGCGCGCCAAGATCCCGAAAAGAGCCATGTTTAACGAGCGAGAACATAACAAGGTGAAGTTTCATCATCAGAGGATATACGACATCTCCCAGTGCCAGGTCACGCTGCTCCCCGAGGGGCTCACCAGGAAAAGGTAAGGGTGTGTTCACATACTCTCTTTCAAATGGTTTGACTGTATTTGTGACGTCACTCTCGAAATAGACTGGACTGCAGATGATGGGGAGATTGGGGTTCTAATACTGATAGGGTGTATTTAGGGTTATTTTTCCTGGATGGTTTTCCATTCTCCCTCCAAACATATGCAGGTAAACTTCTTTGAACCTCAGCTATATTCATCCCTAACACATTAAAGTAATTGGTAAATATACATGTAATTAAAACAGATAGTAAGACATGGCTACAAACAAAATAAGCATAATCATGTTCCAAAATAAATGCATGTGTTAATTAGTTGCTATCCAGTTTTTTCCTCCAACTTAAGCGTAACCAATGTTACTAATACTGTCTTTTGTTTAACTTGACGGTATGTTTATTTTATTTTCCATGGAATAAAACTTATCTGGGTTAAAAGAGTTGTGACCTTGGTCCTAGGCTGTGGAGTAAGAAGTACCCCATCTGCATCATGTTCGGCAAGAATTGTGTGTACAAGGTGGAGTATATCAAGGAGGACTCCACGCAGGACATCCCCAACTCCTCTCAGGATATCCAGGACTCCTCCTCCGATAAGGGTGGACTGGTTGAACTACCAGGTAGGCCACAACACCCATACACTCGGCCAGACAACACTGTTTAACCTTCATACAGTCAATACACGATCCGAACCAGTCCCAAGCCAAATGAAAAGATGGGGCAAATCAAAACTCAAGCAACATTTTATCCCTTTATGATAACTCCATTCATAACCATTTATTTTAATTCATTCTTTTGGATTACAAAGCTGTTTTTAAGAGCTATTTCAATCATTTTTAGGAGCATGCTAACTGTCTCCAGGAGAAGCAGGGTTAGAAATGAAACTGTCCGGGCAAGAGTTGGGCTACATTAGATGGTATGGTCGTATAGTGAGGATGTTGGCTTAGATGAGATAGTAGAGGAAGCAAGACTGAGATGGTATGGTCATGTAATGAGGATGGAGAGGAAAAATATCTCAAGGAAAATTATGGAGATTAAAGATGCATTAAAAAGACCGCAATAGAGACCAAGAAAGAGATGGGAGGAGGGATAAGAACAATTGTGCGAGTGAGAGGAGAAGATTGTTGGTAGGATAGAGGAAGAATAAGGCATTTTACTATTCTGACCCGGCCACAGGCTGGAAACAATGGATGATGCTATGAAATGTTTAGGATCATAATAAATGCCACACATCATGTTTTACTTACATTAATAATGATTAATGATTGCTTTTAGGTCATACATAATTTAAACTATTGTATTAGTGCCTAGAAGGTGTAGAAAACTGTCACTATTGTGGATAACTTGGTAGGAACATTTCGGAGTTGTTTTTTAAACATATAATAGAAGAGTGCAAAGTCCACTTTTTCAATTCAAAGCGTGAAGTCGAATAATATGATATGAAATATTCCTTAAGTCAAATCAAAGTTTGAATATTAAAGAAAAAAGTTTGATAAAAATATTAAACTTTACATAACTGCCTAAATTTAGGTATCAAATATAGAATTTACAAAATGGTATAGTTCAAAGATAATAATTTGTTTTCTTGAAAATGAGACTCTCCATTTGCTCCTGTCCTCCCTCTATTTTTATTCCTCCACACTGGCCCAGTCCTCTTCTCTTGGCCTACCCGCCACCTCCATTTCGAGCATCCTCCTTGGAATCATCCCCTCTTCCATCCTCTTCATATGTCTACCCCCTCACTCTCTTCTTCTCTATCCTACCCTGCAGGAGTTCCTCCTTCACTTTCTCTCTCTCTCTCACCCTGTTCCTCCTTGTCACTCCTAGTCTGTATCCTCCCCTTTCCTTCATCACTCAGGTTTCAGATGCACACTCCAATGGGATATAGTACATCACTCCTTTGCACATCTCTCCTCCAGACATAAACATAAATGTGGGTTTTAAATTTAAATTCCTTTTTTTTTCTTTCTTGGCGAAACTTCATAATTGTCGAATCTGTAATTTCACCTTCGAATCAAAGTCAAATCGAATGAATATACAAAGCCAAGTCGAAGTTTTCAAGGTTTCGCCTACCCTTCCTTAACAAATAATTTTAATTTTGTTTTTTCTTTCAAATCTTCTTAGCTGTCAAAGGTGACAAGTCATCTAAATGTACTGAGAATGATCTGTCCTTCCTCCGCGGTAGATCCCGAGGGCAGGTTCCAGGAGTCTGAGGACACACTACACGACAGCGCTGATGAATTTCACGATGTCACAGATGGGGAAGAGGGAGACATTGATGATGACGATGAGGATGACGACACATTCTGCCACATTGACAAGACTGCACTTGAGGAGACCTGTATCTACCTGTTTTCTCGAACTGACAGGGAAAAGGAAGAGTGGTTAGTGTGACTGCCTTCGTGGCTCTTTTGTATCTTGATTTAAATTGTTTGTAAAAACAAAACTTAATCCCCAAAACACCTTGAAAAATACAGGGAATTTTGTGCTAAGAAAGTGGTGACAACACTGTATTACACACTGCTCCAAATATTTGTTAGTTAACAACTAAAGGGGAGATGTAGGCTAGTAATGACATCAATGTGGGCCCGCTTCGGTGGTAGAATAATCTACAGCGTCACACTCGCAATAGGCCTGACTGCCACTGATGGTGGTTCAACTCTCGATGGTCTGTACTGAAGGTGGCTTTTACTGAATAGATTTTTTACTCTCCCTCTTAAAAATGTGAGTACACTTCCTTTAAAACAACCATACTTATCCCTAACGCATCAGTGTAATTAATTAGTATATATTCTTACAACCCAAGCGGGTAATAAGACACATTGACAAGAATTAAATTTCATATAATAATAACTATTTTGGTTGGCAATTTTGTAAATGTTGTTCCTGCTGAGGATGCAATTTATGAGCTCGCACGGTTTGTAATGTCTGACAGGTACCGGAAGCTAGTGGCTGCAGTGAAGGATCGTATTCCGGCGCCTCCCAACCCATTCAACGACTCGTCCTTGCCCTGCCCAGCATCCACGTTCCCCCGCCCCGACGAGCAGCCGATGGTCTCCACAGGGGTGTCTATTCCAGAGAGGGAGACGGTGGACCAGCGGTACCTCCAGTTCATGACGAGGTTCCACCTGAAAGTGCACAGATACACAGGCCAGAGACTCACGAAAGCCTGTCAGACGCTGTTACTGCCCCGATCCTTACATGACATCGCTAACCATCAAGAGAGTAGTGAACACCTTCACATCACTCATTCCTCCACATCCGGCGCACAACCCCAGGTATGTTCAACAGCCTTAGTTTCTATTTAATTTGTTTTATTTGGTTTTAGGGCTAGCTAACCAGGCTCAGAGTTTTTTAAAAAGATATGAACGCTTTGAATTCTTTAAATACTTAAGATGGCTGCCTAGCTAAGTAGTCGAGATATTGCGAGTCGGATGTTGCGCTTAAGTTGAATATTGATAATACCTTTAACAGTCCACTAGTTTGTTGTTTACTGGAATGAACACAAAACTATATTATATGCCCTATACACATATAGTCTCGTAAACAGTTTAGAAGTTTATATTTTCCATTCTGAAAAGTACAAATATCCATATATTTCTGTTGATCATTAAAAGCTAAATGTTCTGGAAACGAAAGGCAACTGTTATAGGAGTGTAGAATGGATCTTTGTGAATAGAATGTCATTTAATAGGGGAGGTCATAACACAAACTATATAATCATTTGTATTTTTCTCCTCCCCTGTTTGTTCTCCTACTGCTGGACAGCTCCACTTAGGAACATTATAAACCCACGTCTTGGTTTCTGTCTTGTAGGAATTTCTGATCGATTAATCTAGTGGCTTAGTGGCAGTTGAGAGCATATAAAATATACGATATGCTAATCATAATTTAATATTAGGACACAACAAACAAGCTCCAGAACAATAATTTCTCACTTATTGGAAGTAAGATATAGTGAAAAACAAACCTAATTTAGAAAAATAAATTTTCGCCCTTTGCCAATAATCAAACCAAGAACTATTAATC
Source organism: Timema bartmani (assembly GCA_902151455.1). Classification (NCBI taxonomy): domain Eukaryota; kingdom Metazoa; phylum Arthropoda; class Insecta; order Phasmatodea; family Timematidae; genus Timema; species Timema bartmani. The sequence goes on from CABFWB010000852.1 coordinate 47,186, forward strand.
AGATTGGTTTTAGAATGTTGTCCTTATTTTATCCGCCCAAATAAAATGACAACAAAAATAATAATATCTTCTACCATTGAGTGGTAGTAGTTGTTAAATTCTACCTACAATTTTGTTAATTTCAATAAATAATAATTTAGTTAAATAATAAATTGAAGTCATCTTACACAGGACTCACAAAAATGAGGATCACATACATTTATTCATATCTAAGAGGATCGAGGACTTATGCCACAGCAAAAGTTTGATGGTTTCTGTTTCATGTTCTTTCTCTCGCTCAAATATTGTCTTTCAATTCACGTAGTTCCAATATTGTGCATTCTAACACCCCCACTCCCATTTTACCCTCTTTTTGTGGAATGGGGGGAGGTCAAAAAGCTACTGGTGCACTTAGCGAGCACTTAGAGCCAGACTTAGCGAGCGCCTGGGGCCACGCTGACTTTATAGGGTCACACTTGGGGAGTGTTAAACCCCACTGGAATTCTAACTGTTGTCTCATGTGAACATCTTCTGAATCTCAACGCTTTTGACTGCATCCAAGGTCTACAGGCTCCAAAACAATGGTAGGTGTACATTGTAGGGGTTTGTAAAACTTTATTTTGTTATTTTAGTAACCTGTTGCTACTTTGTTGCTATTTATAATTTTTCAACCAAATTTAAAAAAATTCTTACTATTTTCATCATCCTAATCATTAAAGATGCGTCCTTCGAATCCTGGAATACCTCATATTCTCAAGGATATGGTGATTAAGATACAAGGATTTAAAAAAAAATCCCATTTCAAGATTCAATTTTTTTTAAATCTTGAGTCAGATTTTTTTTAAAGAGTAATATGGTGCCTCTTGTTGGTTTATGATTTTAGGAAAAACCTAAACATACCCAGACTAAACTTACCACTTAACTTAATATGGATTTAATTAAATAAATATGATATAATTGTAGAAAAATGAAGCCCAAATAAATTTAAAAAAACCAAACATATATTTTTACAAACACTTCAATAGTCTTAAAAACATTGCAAGAATAAGAATTTGAGGAAGATGCACTCGTGCTTCGAAATATTTGAAGTGCCTATAAAAATGCGTTGTTGGTGGTTTTTAAAATTTATTTGGGCTTCATGAGATCTGAAATAATGAGATAAAATCATAATCAGGATACTAAATGTACCAATACATAATGTCCGCCCTTAGCAGATGTGGGGTTCTGGCCAATTTTGTTTGTGGTCCCTTAGTTATATGCCTCACCTCTTTCCCCGTTCCCCCCTCCAAAATTGTTTATTAAAAAGATTTTTTGTTCATTGTTATTACAGTAGTTTGCAACCATTTACCCAATTAAAAGCCATGGTTTTATACATATAAGGGTTGATTTCTCCCCAACCCTTTGCTCGATTTTCGTCCCCAATGAAATTGATTTGTATAAAGGTACAAAGAACAACTGTGCCAAGTTTAAATTAAATCTGTTCATGCGTTCAAAAACTATAGTGAGACATATACACCACAGAGAGATAAATGCAAATCGGTCGAGTTAAAACAGAGAACTCACTTCACTCGTTCAATAAACCAAACCAAACCACATGATTATGTTTTTATTTGTCTTTATACTCTGACAATATTTGTTAGATCACCTATTCAGGGAGCCTACTGTACAAGCGCGCAAGCAAACATTTCCCACCCCAACTCGTTTTTTCCTCTGTCACCTAAATAAGCACAGGGCTCCCAAAATAACGGGGCCCAGTGCACCGTTTGCATCCCCCTAAGGGCGAACCCTGGTTAACATTATATGTTTTCTTAACTCCAGATTCAAGAATAATATTTGATAAAAAGTGAATTAGACCCATCTCTAAATAATCATCATCTAGTATGCCTTGTAGTTTTGATATTTTATTTATCTTTGTATTCCTTTCACAGTATAATTTGTTTTTATTTATATGAGTAATTATTTAGCATGTAAATAGAAATTAGAGTTGGTTATCCTTGTAAAACACTACAATATTTAAATCAAAACAAAAACCATGCCTTTCATATTAGAGACAGGTTTTAAAACTTGTAAAATTAAGAAAAACAACCCAGCTATCATAAACTCGGCGATGATGACTGATGGTTAGGTTTTTTTGCCACCAATTTCACGATAGTTGCGTTTAGAAACATAGTCTCGCACATTACAAGCAATAGGATTAAAGATTGATTAATATTTGGGTTTAAAAAAAAAAAGTTTCTCACTTTCCAAGTTTTAAAACTCAGATTAGCTATTGGGATTCACCATCATAATTATTATAATCACTATTTTAATTATAATCCTTATCGTAGAATTAATATCGTCACTTTCTTAATTATAATCTTGAGCATGCTTTTAACTCTGCACTTTCTTACACCTATTTATAAATGATATTTAGGCCTAAATACATTCATACTTTATCCATTTGTCTATTGTACTGTGAGAGTGGTGACTTAGACCATGTGGCCACCAAAGCAAGTTATCCTCTCTTGATTTTGGTCATTAGCATTAGATTGATTTTGCTTTGTTTTTGTTTGAAATGTTCAAAAATTTTATTTTTAATGAACTATGGATTATCATATTATGTATGGAAAATATTTTACCTTTTTCATTAAAGTGTTTGTATATTTGTTGATCTTCTTAACAAATGTTTTATAAAGATAATTGTAGTTTTTTTCCAACACACTTGTGCATAGACCCAGTGTTGTAACACCCAGGCTCACAGGGCCTGCAATGCGAGGGGGCCCAATGGTATGAGGGCGAAAGGGGACTTTAAATTACTATAAATTTGGTGGAAATAATTGTAATCAAATAACTTATGTCATGATTACTGACAATTTAGATAATTGAATATGTTTATTATATAGAGTTGTAAATTAAAATTAATTTACAGCATTATTTCAATTATTTAATTCAGTTTTAAATAGCGCAGAGTTTTTCTTTATCTTCATGCAGTCAAGCTGACTGACTGATAACATTCCCAACACACAAAAAAAGGCTAAAACAGTCATTATAAGGTGTGATTACTAAATTATTAATTATTTTTATAACATTTATTAAGGTATTAGATGACTTGGAAAAGGGGACCTGAAAATACGCGAGAGGGGGTGGTGCAACCTTAACCTTAACCTTTGACACCACTGCACAGAGCTTCTACCAACTAATCTGTACACACATTAAACACTATTAACTTTCATAATATAGCTCAACTAGAACACAGGATATTAAAATAATACAGAGCAGTCATCAGTCTACGACGGATTTATTTCACTGTGTCTCGCTACCTGTTTGAGTCATACACTCATGTAATAATCACACTAATGTATTAGGGATGAGGAAGTGTACCTGCATTTGCGCAGAGGGGGAGGGGACTACTGTTAAGGAAAAATCATGTTCAGTATGGTATTTGTCATTGGTAGTCCAGTCTATTGTGGGAGTGACACCTTAAGACAATTCAACCACCGAAGAGGGCTATGACAGACCTAGACAAAGTAAACTTATCTAAGTTTAGCATAATTTTAGGCTTGATCTTTCATAACAAACCACCTGAACAAATTATTATAAAAAATACATTCATATGTCAGAACATTTGAATCGTTTTTAGTTGTTTTCATAATTTAAGAGTAGAGTATACTTGAAATGAATAAATATTTAATTTTGAAAGCCAATTACGTGGCTCATAACATTAAACTTGAGACTCCATAACTGGGCTTAAATAAATATTTTCATGTACTCTCTCTTTTAGAAATGAAGGTTGAGCTATAACATTTCATGCATGACAAATCAAGAGAGTTTACTGTACATGTAGTCCCTAAAATTATTAATTTATTTTTGGCCTTTGTTCCTCTTATAATTTGGCATGTTTTCGCTAATATTGGCTTGTAACATGTTTTAATACTCTTCTCATTTTGTATAGTCCCATTCATAATAAAGGATATATACCTGTCATAAAAATATCTTTTAGATCATGAATTTTTGTGAGACAAGTTCATTTTACAGGTGAAAATAGTATTTTTTATTTATATTTTACTCTTATTTGCTCAAAATAATCTTACATTTACAAGACAGAAAATAAAGTAAGTAATAAATAATGCAAGAGGGACAACTATATAATTATCAAGGGTGTTGGTGGTCTTTCTTCCTAATTTTTTTTTTTTTT
>CABFWB010000852.1:51384-61743 GCA_902151455.1 Timema bartmani
TAATTTTTTTTTTTTTTTTTCTGTCATGAAAAAGTCAAGAAATGTGGTTCACATAGCCCGGTAGCCACTTTGTGATAGTACCTGGTGGCCCCCCTTGTTACGAATGGGACTGTATGTTGCTTGCTTAGTGTAGGTCGCAAGTAGTGCCAACTTCTGAGAAAACTAACTGCATGTGATTGCTCCTTCTTCGCTAGCCCAAGCTCGCCAATATTTTTGCTTATCTGCGGCAGCAATCCATGGTTGATATTATTGCTAGTAAACAGCCCACTGTCGTCGAAGCAACGACCACCTCGCAAACGGTAGGTTCCTCTTTTACACGTTTGGTTTGGTCTGGTCTGGTTTTAAATATTCATTTTGTAGAACTGGATCCTTCAAATACTCAAGGATTAAAAAAAAAATTAGTCGTTTTAAAAATTACACACAGGTGGATCCTGCTAAATGTGGCAGGAATGTTACCAAGAAATGCTATGGATACCGAATCCGTGTGAAATAAAATTGTTTCTACATGTAAATAAATAGCACACCATAATCCCACACACTCTCTCATATTGTGTTTTATAATGTATCTCTATAAGGAAAACCTCTTTTCGCTTTATGAGATTATTGTATTATATTTGGAAGAAGGTCCAGGAAAGGTGGATAGAAACATATAAAAGGGGATGAACACAATATGGCTTTCACAATGAAAAGAAGAACACACTTCACACTTTACATTGCTGCCATTGGACAAAGAGGTAATGGTTGCCTCTTGCGCGTTTCACACTCCTCCCTGATGAGTTCCGATAGAATGAAACCTAGGTCGGGGGATTGGGCGGTGACGATCGATTTTTTTTAAGAAGCAACCATTACCTCTTTGTCCAGTGGCAGCAGTGTAAAGTGTGAACTGTGTTCTTCTTTTCATTGTAAAAGCTATATTGTGTTTGTCCCCTTTTATATGTTTCTATCCACCTTTCCTGTACCGTCTTCCAAATATAATTCATATTGTGTTTTAAAACTTTAAAAGAAAATTTTCAAAAATAGTTTTTTGTTAAACTACCATTGAGTAAGTTTTCTTCATCAACACAAACACATCATCTTAATATTCACAACACTCTTTATATATCAATTTTAAACCAAATTGTTCAAATATTTATAACAAATTTTAAAATAATATATTCAGAAGAAGGTACAGGAAAGTGGATGGAAAGGATAAAAGGAACGAACACAACATGGCTTTTACAATGAAAAGAAGAACACAGTTCACACTTTACACTGCTGCCACTGGACAGAGAGATAACGACTCCCTTTTGAACAAAATCAACTGTTAACTCAACTTAGATTCATCAGGAGAGTGTGTGAAACATACGAAGCAACTTTCTAACGGAGGAAACTAACTAAAAACACAAAAGGGACTAAAATAATGATAAAGAATGATACCACGCCTGGAATGAATGACATTAAATGTCAAACACAGGAAATTGACATGGAGAATGAATATATAATATATCTCTCTAAGGAAAACGGCTCTTTACTGACTTATTTATGTTTGTATTTATTCTTTCCTATGGTGTAGCTTATAATAGGGCCATAGTGTGGTCCAGCGGTTTTCAATCTTTCTTCGCTTGTGTGTCCCTTGGCAGCCCATTTCCATAAATTTTGCCCTTAATATTAGCAAAATGTTTAATTAATGCAGTAGTAGTAATTTCAGATTAATTTGTTGCACCTGAAAATAAATGGGCTAGTATATAATGGGATTAAAAAACAATGTAATAACAAGGTGAATAAACAGTGCATATCTTTTTACATTCAAAAAGCAAAAGTTACAATAAAATAACACATTTAATTAATTTAATAATTTATTAATAATTATAAAAACTCCTTTATGTTTGAAATTTAAATCACCATAGTGTTGAGTTAATTTCACAACTTCTGGCTCTTTTGTCTTACACTGCTGGCATAAGTGGCCTTTTTGGGCACTATTCAAATATTTTCGCGTACTCCCAAAAGTCCTGGCACGTACCCCACTTTGGGAACTGGTGGTGTAGTTGATCAAGGAGAGCCTGCTATCTTTTAGGGTAAATAGAGTGTGCATTACAAAAATTAAAGTAAAGTTAAAATGTATCTTCTTGTAACAATCCAAAACAGGCTAATGTCTGCTTCTGCATCTCCTCAGTTATCACTAATTATTTGCAGGTGCTACGTCCCAGTAGCCGCCGCCTGGTCAAGATGGAGTCCGAGATTAAACTAGAGATGGAACACCGTGACGTGGATTGTGATGTCATGTGGGTCAACGTTCTGATTGGTCGGGTCCTGTTCGACATCTTGAGCAACCCCCAGTGTGTCGAGCTGATCCGGGACAAGATACAAAAAAAGCTCTCGACAATCAAGGTCAGTATTAGCTCCGTGAGCGAGTTTATTTAGTTCCTTGAGGATGGGGGAGGGAAGAATCCCGAAGAGAATGACAAGAGTTGAGAAGTTTGGAGGGAAAATATCTCAAGGGAGACCGAGGAAGAGATGAAGGAAGAAGAATGGGCAAGAATTAAATGAGGAAGAATGTTGGAAGTAAAGGGAGGATTGATCCATTAAGGTGAGAGTGTAGGGGACGAGAGAAAAAGTCAGGGATTTTGCATTTTTTATAGCAAAACTTTTTTTGGCCAAAATAAATCAAATATGGCTCAAGTAGAAATGTTGAGGAGTCTTAATTTTCTTCACATGGTGGTATCAGTTCTTAAATGTCAAGAGCATGATAGCATTAGGTGAGAAACTTTTTAAATGAAGAGAGAAAGTTGCCGTTAAAGTCCAGGACACCTTTGACAGATATTCAACAATTGTTGATATCACCAGGTGAAGAAAATTAAACTTTCATGTTTATACTGGAGAAGCATTTTTTTTATTTTGGCCAATGTTTTGATACAAAAGCTGCAGAAACATTGGCCTTTTCTCGTGTTCCCTGCACTCCCACGTTGAACTCAATGGTCTTGGGGTAAAGTACTCTCCTCAGGACCTGAGGTTCGTGGGTTCAAACCCAGCAGGGTTCGACAGATAGTTCTTGAGCGATAAAAATCCGTAGCACAACTTTCTTTGAAAGAGGAAGTAAAGCTGTTGGTCCCAAGTCGATTGTGGACATGTAAAAGAACCCTGGAAGGTATGTGAAAATACCTTTCTCAACAAAATTGGTATACCATTTCGCTCTCACTCGTAGACATTCTCATGTGCTGATATATAGTCAGTTCAGAAAGTTCACCATAAATACTGCAAACAAATAAAATATCACTACACCCCTACCTTAAACTGGGCCAGCCACCGTCTGGAAACAGTTCATGATCATGTTAACGGCATTGGTGATTCTCATGCCAGCCACCGTCTGGAAACAGTTCATGATCACGATAACGGCAGTCATGATTCTCATGTCAGCCACTAGACATTGTTGCGTTGTAAGCTGCGCAACTATGGCTTGTGTAATGTGTGTTTTCTGGGAGGAGCAAACAGGAGAATTGATAGTCACATAATGAATAACTTCATGGTTTGTATGCATCCCAAAACATATTAATGATAATCAATGTGTGCAGGCTGTAGAGGGGTGGTCATGTGACGCGAGTGGGTGATAACAGGCGTGTACACAACACTTTAGTTGTGAAACCTGAAGATACAAGAGCTGTTGGTAGGTCGGAACGTCGATGGGAGGCTAGTATGAATGTATACTTGAAGGAGGATGTGTGTCAGAATTGGGTTGAATGGTGAGCTTATTTTCTGCCAGCCATGAGCTTTGGAGCTCCTTAATATCAAAGAGCTAGCTAGTTTTTAGAGTATAATGTTTGAATGTAACATTTATTAAGTGACTGTATTTATTTTATTTATTTGTATGAGGTATTTAACGTACACTTTCTGAACCAACTGATCATATCAGAACACAAGAATGTATATGTGAGAGAGTGAAAGGTCCTACCAATTTTGCCGGGAAAGGTGTTGTTACATACCTTTCAGGGTTCTTTTACATGCCACAATTGACATGGGACCAACGGCTTTACTTCCCCTCTGTATAAAGTTGTGCTACGGATTTTTATTGATAGAGAAAAATCCGTTGATCCTGGCTGGGTTTGAACCCATAAACATTGGGTCCTGAAGAGAGCACTTTACTCAAAGACCACTAAGGTCGACTGTTTGACTGTAGCATGTATTGTGTGACTATAACATGTGTTGCGTGAACACGCACACTAATGTCTAACTGCCCCTTGTAGCTCCCATACTTTGTGGAGGAGCTGCTGGTGACGGACCTGGAGCTCGGCGATGCCGTGCCCATGATACACCGAGTGTCCTCCCCGTTACTGGATGAACGTGGACTGTGGGTGGACCTGGATGTGACCTACGAGGGGTCAGTGTGCCTCACCTTGGAGACCAAGCTGAACCTTATGAAGTTGAAGGAGGAGGCGGCCAAGGTCGTCAAGGACGAGAAGGTGCAGGCCGCGGCTGAGAAAAGGCGAGTTTGGGCAGGAGAATATCTTGCTTTATATATAGAGCCCTGGGTTGAAGACCATTATATTATTTATCTTTCATCTACAAGGTCTCATTATGCATTTATAAAACTACACTCATAAAGTTTAATTTGATGAATCAAGTGTGTGAGGGGCATATTAGAAAAAATATTATGTAAGAACAGTAAAGTAAAAGTTAAGTATTTTATAACTTTATCCACAATCCACACTTGTATTCCATATTTATTTGTCTTGCTTATATTATTGCTGATACATGTATCCATGCATATATAAGGCAGTATAGCAGTCATCTTAACATTTGTGATGATTAGGGGGCGGATTTTGCCCTAAATGCCTTTTTTATTCCTATGTTTTGAAAAATAGGCTTTTGAGGTATAATTTTATTTTCGATGATTGCAAATATAATGTGATAGGCATTTATAGGCAATATAAAACTTATTTCATTGCTTAGTGCCAATTTTACAAATGGGAGCCTTAAAGTGCCTTTTTTCTATCTCTCTCTTCCTCCCACCCTCTTTTTTTCTTTCTAAATACTTGCGGCTGCCCCCCCTGGTATCCCCTTCACTCCTTAGGTTACTCCACGTGGTGGATACTCGTGATAGGTAGGAAAACCCCATGTGTCCAGCGGTCTGATAGGTTCAGAATGGTCAGACTGGTGACGGAAGATTTTCTTTGTCAGTTCATTCAGTGGTTGTGTATATTACGCTGTTGTTAGATGTGCATATCTATTCATTAATATTTCTTTGTATTGGACTCAGTGTAGATTATTGAACTAATAGAAAATACCTAAAGAGAAATCGTGTAAAAGTGTATTATTCAAACAGTGGGTTGGTGGTGATAGGAATGTCACAACGGATGGCAAAACAATTTTTTGTCAGCCATGTTACGTAGAGGTACGCTACCTTTTCAAAAGGGTGAATGAAATTATTAATTTTGAAAATCAAGGTTTTTATTATATATTTTGTCTACCATTTAAAAGTAAACCATGATTCTTTGCTATTGTTCAAACTAGGTTTCACTTCTTATTGAAGGATTTCAACGACTAAGTGTAAATATTTACCAAAGCGTAGCATAAAGATCTTACCCATAAAAAAAATTGTAATCTTAGTTCTCTTGTTAATTTTAATTTGTAGGATGCACAATTGCACATATATATTAATGGATGAAAATCTCCATTTATAATCTTTAGGTAAAATGCGAGAAGAAGTATCACCTAGAACAACACAAAAATATTGCAATACATATGAAGAATTCCAGAAATAAAACAGAATCGCAACCAATTTTACCTGAATTTAACGATGCTGTTAAAACCCAAGAGCAATTTTTCGCTGACTTATGCTCTGCAATGGTAGCAGCAAATATTCCTTGGAAGAAGCTGGATAATCCAGATATCGGGGCATAGAAAAAAACCCTGAATCAGGCTTCTGGCTCAGTTGGCATGGCCATCGTCGACAAAATTAACATAGTATTGCAGCGAAATCCTGTGTGGAAAGTGATGGCAAGTATTGCAGACATCTTAGAAGGACAAACTACATCACTCCCAGAAGTCAAGCTTAGCTCAGCTGAGCTAGCCTGTCTGAAGTTTTGCCCAATGACTTCATGTGAAGTCGAGAGAAGTTTCTCACAGTATAAAAACATGTTGTCAGAAAACAGATCCAAATCTACACCTGAAAATCTTGAGAAGAATTTGGTAATTAACTCTAATAGTAGTTAATTTGTGTTTATGAAAGTGTATGCTGGATTTTAAGAATGAATAATATAATTTTTGAGTGTTTTAGTGCTTTTTTTTTTTTTTTNTTTTTTCTTTTTGGTGCCTATTTATTGCCTTTTTTACTTTATAATGCCTATTTTTGTGATTTTTAGTGCCTATTTGCCTGCCTTTTTTCAAATTTTTAGTGCCTATAAATCCGCCCCCTAGTGATGATATTAAAAACATTAGCCCTTTTCCTGCTTGGTAATTTTCTTATAAATAAATATTACAATTTTAAAAAGATAAAATATTGAAACAAGTTGGCTGTCATGAGCTGGAAAAAAAAGGAAAGGATGTCATCTTTGTTCATTGAACTGTTATCACATTTTTTCTTCTTTCCCAAGTGGGGGGTATTCTTCACTCACTCATTCAGCAGCTTCTCTTATTTTTATCATTTTCCATATACTATTATACAATTTAGCCATTAGGACTCCTCGTTAGTTAAACGGATATTAATTATATTAAAGTGTTTTAATAGCTTTTATTTCCAGTTTGTTCCTAAGAAATAAATAACCCTTCAAGGAAAATCTTTCAATTTTTGAGGGATACAAATATGACAGGATAGAGAAGATATAACTAAGGTGGTACAGTCATCTGAGGAGAATGGAAGAGGAGAAGATACCAAAGAAGATGCTGGATATTGAAATTGGTTGTAGCAGGCCAAGAAGAAGAACAAGGGATAGGTGACTGAAGAGAGTAAGGAAGAGTGTGAAGGAGAGAGAAAAAGACTGGGTCATTTCAGAGGAGGAGAGGAGGTTCCAAACAGACCCACCCATTGGTTAGAAAGCTGTTCGTGATGATGAACAAATAAAATAAACAAATAACACATTTCCCACTTTACAATTAAAATAACAAATTTCTCACTTTACAACTAAAATAACACATTTCTCACTTTACATTGCTGCCACTGGACACCGAATTAATGGCAGCCCCTTGAAGAAAATCTGTCGTTACCACCCAAACCCCCGAATTAGGCTTCAATCTTTCAGAACCCATCAGGGGGAAACACGTGACGCAACTTCTTAAAAGAGGAAAACTGAAATCTTAAGGGAGAAAAATAAAATGGTTGAAGAATGGTGGGACAGGTAATTAGGAACATATAAAAGTAACAACATAAAACCTGCATCAGTGGGTTCCCGATCTAATGGACCTTTCTTATGTTGAACTGGATCACAAGTGGCAAGAAGATGGGGGTTCAAATACCTATTGGATGTACTGAAGGGTGGGGATTTTCTTACAAAATGGTTTTATACTTGGGAATGTATGTGTATATCTTCTTAAATTCTTCCTTCTTAATTCCTACTTCATTAGCTTAATTAATGTATGATTAGAGCTTGAATGTAATCTGAGACACTGTGGGAAAAAACCCGCATTAATTCTTACTTATATTTAGTCACATCCCTCTCTACAGTGCCTTCTTCTTTATCGTCTTTAAGTAGGACGCCTGGTAAGCGAGAAATTGCCGCGCAGACGTTCAGCTCTAACGTAATATTTAATTCTATGATGCAGTATTTCAAAATATGGTTCATGCCAAAATAAAGTCCTTAACAATCCTATAGTTTGAGTTTTTATTAATAGAAACATTGTGTGAAAATATAACATTAGCTCATTTTTAACGACTTTTTAGTTATATTTACGGAGCTATGAGACTAGGATTGATTGAAAAGGGGCTCTAGATTTAGCCTTCCTCTAAAAAAATACAGTAATTGTTAAGATATTTGAGAACTAGCAGAGAGCTTTCCTCTTTACCGTGAGATAAAAAGTTTCATAGTTTCCTTTCCCCTCTTTCTTATTGACAGACATTGGGTGGCCATAGGTTAAAGGGAGTACAAGCTTAGACAGAATGCATAGTTTGTTCCAGAAAATGACACAAACCATTGTATTTTAAGCCGTGTGTCCTAACGGTGATTGATATTTTCTCGCTGACCGAGGTGGCCGCCACGTCATCAATCAGGTCATCTGATAAGGACACGTAGGAAGTGAAATTTCCTCACACATATCACGCATTTGGGAACTAATGTAAGTGTTGAATTGTTACAGTAATTCGGCGATGTTCGACAGTGACCTGGAAGATACAGCCGAGTCCTCGTCAGAAATGGAAGACGAAGACAGCTCCACCCCCGAGGAAGTGTGAGTATCGCCCCTGCTCAGATTTCTAACATTGCCCTTGGATGCGTGGGTCAAGAGAGACAAAACACTCTCTGGGGTATGCAAAGATTCAAGACTTTGCTTAGAACCTACTTTGGTGGCCGCATAGTTTAAGGTGTCAGTCACTCTCGCAATGGATTGGACTGCTCAGTATAGGGAGATCGAGGCTAGAATCCCCGTCAGGTATACTGAGGTTGGTTTTCACTAAATGATTTTCCATTCTTTCGATGCAAATGTGGGTACACTTCCTCTAAATTCAACTTACTTAATCCCTAACACATTCGTGTGGTTAGTACATATGCATCCAACCCCTACGAGTAGTGAGAATCAATGCTAAAAAAAACTTTGTTTCTAAAATTAATAGATAACATATGCATTCAAACAATTCAGGCTCAGGAATATTTCATAATTTGATTCGTCTTCACTTTGAATCCAAAAGGTTGATTCTGCTCATACTTAAATAAACTAAGGATAATCTTAATCCCTGAAAAACAGTAAAAAACTTGATTATAAATTGATTTTAAGGTTAAGAAGGGCATTGATTTATCACAAAGTACCCTTTTTTAGTAAATCTCTCTCCACTTGTCAATTTTATAAAACAATAAACTTATTTCGCCACAAAACTGAACCACCCACATTGGTCATTTGCTCTCAGGTAGTGTTTTCCAATCTTTCAACAGCTGTATACAACCTATGGGGCCATGGCCTAACCAATGAACTCCCTTCCATTTCATTGTTAAAAAAACAGAAACCAATACATCATATCTTGTAAAGTATAAATGGTCATTTTAAAATATAGTAAAATAATTAGGGGAAAGCTAAAGAAAGCCTCAACAGGGAAAGAAAGACTATAAATGTCCCCAACATCACATCATAATCTGCGTTAAATTGTTTTTCAGACTTATCATTTTCACATACTTTCTAGGCAAGTTATTTTGTGTAATTTTTCCAAACCTTATCATTTTCACATACTTTTTAGACAAGCTATTTTGTGTAATTATTCCAAACCTGTTTGGTTTTTAATCCCCCCTGCCCCTGATGTAACACCGAGTGACCCCTTTATGTATATTTTCCAGGGACGACTCGCCCAAACGGAAACCCGCCGGAGGTACCAGTAAGAAGATCATCAACATGGTTAGCAAGATCGCTGCTTCCAAATATTTCCAGCATGTGAGTAGTTTTACATATACGTCTACGTGTGAGCATACGTAATACATTGCCGTGGTCAGGAACCATGTGACACCGAGATACACACAATGTCCATCAACTGGAGAAATGAAAATCTTCATTTGGAGAATGTCAGGTGATTGAATACCAAGGGAAGGGAATGTATTTGTAAAGCATCTGATTACATTATTGAAGTATTAACACATCTGGTCTAGAGCAGACCCAACGTTAGTGACACATCCAACCACCAAGCGCTGTAGTCTATACGTGAGTGTGAGAAGAGAACTGTAATCTCTGTTATTGCTTTATTGTAACTCATTTGATAATGTTTCTGGTGTTAACGTTCTTGGGAGAAATTAAACTAAAGTGAGAACTTTAAAACTTGGAGGATCTCAAGTACAAATTATTCTGTTTAGCTAGTTAAAATATTTTCCAGAAAAAAAATTAAAGGAAGTTTTTTCTTCTTGTTTCACTTATGTACCAAAAAGCTCTGGATTACTGGTTTTAATTCTGTTTCTGAGATTCCATAGTATTTAAAAATAGATACAGTAAACTCCTGATTATTAATGCACAGGATATACAGTAGAACTTCGTTAATTGGATTAAGTGCAAGAATCGTCTGAGGGGAGATATTGATTGAACTCTCTTGTACATCTTTAAAATCTTCATCCATTTAACTGATGGATAGGCACTTAATATGTACAGTATTTCTACAGTTATAGTAAATTTGTTCAAAGGTCTGTGTTAACAACAACAACATTCTTTTAGTTTGCTATCAATAAAATATATTTAATTTGACTTAGATTCCTCTCCCCCCCCCCC
>CABFWB010000852.1:61894-84986 GCA_902151455.1 Timema bartmani
TTTTTTTTTTGTTTGTTTTTTTGTGATTGCTCTGATAAAACTCTTAATATAATTTTTCGCAGGCTACAGAGAACAAGTATATCAAGCGAGCCATGGAAGGGGTGTCCAACACCAAGATAGTCCTTGGTGTGGAACTGAAGGGGCTGGTTGGGACCCTTGCCATCAACATCTCGCCACCACCCTCTGATAGGCTCTGGTCAGTTGCAAACCTGGAAACAACTGTTCAAAAACCTGACTCGGGCAATGTTCCGTAGGCAAGAGGAGAGTGGAAGCGTAATCACGTGACGGGCTCCAAACCAATCACAAGATTTGCTTTACTGACGCTCAGCGAGACTTGAAATAACTTTAGCTTTTCTTTTACTGTGTGATATCAGCTTAGTAAACTCAATAAAATTTCAAAACCAAACTACTCACTCAGGCTGAATGTACCTACAAAGCTATTTTCATTGTAAAACCATATTGTTTGCTTTTATATGTTTTATTCCCTCTTTCCTCGACCTTCTTCTATTTATAACATTAGTACCTCATAACGTGGAAAGATTTTCCTTAAAGAGAAATATTTTTTTAGTATAATAGGAAAAGGGCCGACACCTTAGCTCAGTTTGTAGCTTGTCTGCCTACTCGGTTAAGCCTCCCGAGTTTGATTCCTAAGTATGGCTGAACATTTATTATTGGTGAATATATGGGTTTACCTTTTCACGATGATAAATTAATGGCCGGGGACTGGATGTTGTGCCCGTCCTAGTCTTAAGTTAGGTTACTAGGCAAATGAAGCTACAACAGACCTAGCAAGCCGGTTGTGGAAAATTTATGGCTTGAATAAAAAACTTACCCAGGCCACAGGCAGGAAACAGTAATGGATGTAAAAAATAAAATAGAAATAGTAACTTAATAATTACTATATCTCTATCCACCTTTCCTATACATTCTTACAAATATAATTTAATACTTGATATATAATTATATATAACCTGTTGATTTGTTTCTAATGGCCAGCATACTAGAGTTAGTCCATTTTCCTTCTTGTATCCCAATAGCGATGGTTAATTCATTATGTGAATGCATGTTAAATTAAGTGGTAAATTAATGTTAAAGGGTTTGTTTGTTAGATTCATCCTATAATTGTATAGGGCCAAACCATTATTATGCTTTCAAAAAATCTGATTGTAAATAAAGTAAGATAAAAAAGAAAATAATCAATCTGAAATATTTTTGAATCCTCAAATCTTGAAGGGCCTAAAGGATTTGAAAGATTCACAAGGATCCATCCTTAGTGGTTATTGGGTTCGACAATATGGACTATTTCTCCCTTTGTTAACGCACATTATAATACTAATATAATGTTGTGTAGGTACGGTTTCCGCACCAATCCGAGGATATGGTTATCAGCTCGCCCCAAGCTCGGGGAACGTCAAGTGAACATTGGCCATCTTGTCAGTTGGATAGAGAAGAAGCTGATAGCGGAGTTTCAGGTCAGTATCCTTGTCCCACTGCTATGAGGGCTTCTGCATCATGTTAGGGTGGCATGGGTTGACAATGGTTGCAATAACCCCCCACCTCTACCATGATGATAGTATTTCTAATACATGTTCATGGGTTTAAACCCAGCTGGGGTCAACGAATTCTTCTTGAACAATAAAAATCCATATAACAACTTTGTTCGGAGGGGAAGTAAAGCCGTCGGTCCCATGTAAATTGTGGGATGTAAAAGAACCCTATAAGATATGTGGGGATGCCTTTCTCAGCAAAATTGGTAGGCCCTTTTACTATCGCTCTTAGAAATTCTCATTTGTTGATATAATCAGTAAGTTCAGAAAGTGCACATTAGATACTTCAAATAAAAAAAAATTGAAAAATTTGTCTTTTCAACAAAATTGATTTGGTTTGTTTTATCACATAGTTTATATTTTTATTCTAGTGCCGGAAAATAGAAAATAATCATCACACACTAAGGTTAACTAACACCTGCATCCATAGTCGCAGGGGCTAAGCCGTCATACTCGTGTTGGACTGGGTTGCCGTTGACGAGGAGATTGGGGTTTGAATCTCGGCTGGGTGTACTCAGGGTGTTTTTTTCTAAATGTTTCACTCTCTTCTTCTGTGAAAATGAAGGTACACATCCTCTAAATTCAACCTTCCTCATCTCTAATACATTTGCATAGTTTGTAGATTTTCATACAAGATGCGGTGCTAAAAAACAAACAAAACAACTACTTTATTTAAAAGGACAAGGATAACAAGGTAGCCTTTAAAAACTGTTATTAACGTCTATCTCGAGTGTGTAGGAAACAACATGGTTTATTTTTTTTTAAAAACACTCAAATGCATCCAGTTGAGGATCAAATTCTGTCATCCAGGGGCAAAACATATAGCACTCTTAACAGTAAAATGATAACCAACAGTAGCAATGTATGACAAAAGTTCAATGTTTATTTTACCCTCCCACAGAAAAAATTTGTTTACCCCAATATGGACGACTTGGTCATCCCTCCAATGTCAAGCGAGCTCCCAAAGTGAGGGCCAGGGGTTTGCCATGACGGATGTCATGAGTCGTCATCGGAGTTTAGACGTCCTCGAAACTGCAAGAGACTGAACGGCTGTTGCGATTTAAGAGACTGATGTCATACTTTTCCTAGCAGAGGTGCGCATATGAATGTGTGCTCGAGTTGACCTAGGACAACCTAAAGTGGGTCATGCCTGGAAGTTTAACCTTAGGAGCATGGATCTATGTTCTCCAATTTCAACTTTTTATGTACGGTTTAAAGTTTATTATTGATTTAATTCTAACTGATTAAATGTTATTTTTTTATTTTTGAAATGTTGCCTAACTTGTAATTTTGCCTAATATATTGATTCTTACATCAAGTTGTTATAATGTATGTGATTGTATTAGTAGAAATAATAATTGTATATATTTAGCTATCATTTTGAATCGTTAATAATTCTGTGTGCCTTTGGTAATGTTTATGGGTAAATTAATTTTCTGAAAACTTGGTGGGGTTCGAAACATTTACATGTTTAAATATTTATTTTATTATTGTAAATAAAGGGTAAAATATTGCCAAAGGTTGGATTCAATAGCTATTAAAAGAAAGGATTGATAAGTTCCTGTAGCTTCACATATTCGCCGGAAAACGAGCAGGACTGAAATGTGGTCACATGACGAGCTCCAAACAAATCACAAGAAATCAGTGAGAACTGCGTAGGTGCCTTTGCACTAGTAGAAACAATCTCAGCATTATCCGCGCTTCTCCAAAAAATTAGCATGGTATAACCAATTAAATTTCAATAGCAACTTATTCATTGTGTATACACGTAAACCATCCAACTCAATCATTGTGTATGAACATAAACCAACCAACTCAATCATTGTGTATGCACATAAACTAACCAATTCAATTATTATGTATGCACATAAACCAACCGACTTGATCATTGTGTATGCCCATAAACCAACAGACTTGATCATTGTGTATGCACTTAAACTAATCGACTCGATCATTGTGTATGCACTTAAACTAATCGACTCGATCATTGTGTATGCACATAAACTAATCGACTCGATCATTGTGCATGCACATAAACTAATCGACTCGATCATTGTGCATGCACATAAACTAATCGACTCAATTATTGTGTGTGCACTTAAACTAACCGACTCGATCATTGTGCATGCACATAAAAACCGACTCAATCAATCATTGTGTATGCAAATAAACCAACCGACTCAATCATTGTGTATGCAAATAAACCAACCGATTCAATCATTGTTTATGCACATAAACTAACCGACTCAATCATTGTGTGTACACATAAACTAACCGACTCAATCATTGTGTATGCACATAAACTAACCGATTCAATCATTGTGTATGCACATAAACTAACCGACTCAATCATTGTGTATGCACATAAACCAACCGAATCAATCATTGTGTATGCACATAAACCAACCGAATCAATCATTGTGTATGCACATAAACCAACCGACTCAATCGTTGTGTATGCACATAAACCAACCGATTCAATCGTTGTGTATGCACGTAAACCAACCGATTCAATCGTTGTGTATGCAGGTAAACCAACCGATTCAATCATTGTGTATGCAGGTAAACCAACCGACTCAATCATTGTGTATGCACATAAACCAACAGACTCAATCATTGTGTATGCACATAAACCAACAGACTCAATCATTGTGTATGCACGTAAACCAACCAACTAAAGCAGTGCAGATACTAGCAAACAGCTGTATATACTGCTGTGAAATGATTTGAAATAACTCGTTTAATGGAAAGCCTGTATGTTGTTCTTATGATTTATTTCATGACACAAAACAATAATTTTAAAAGATCTATTGTGATATTAATCTTAGATTTGTTTATTCACTAAAAAATAAATCATGTTAGTAATCAGCTATTTCTAGTTTGTGCTGCAAAGCATTATGGCTTAACATACATTTCTGCTAGCTTGTGAATTGCTGCGACACTCAAGCAGTTCCTGCTCTCTATTTTTGGCGAACATGTCAATCAAGGTCCAAAAATTTACATATAGATAACTTCTCACCAATTTTTAGTTTTAATCCAGTCCTTACTTCATCGGAAGGGATTAGAACGCTTGACATTTTCTCGAAGTTGATCACTGTAGCTTGGATATAGTTTGAACAGGTAACCTCAGGGTTCAAGCAAGCGTGGTTAACCTCAATCTCACGCAACTACCCTCACAAGTTGTCGAATAATGTTCTTGTCGGTTGCCTTCAATTATCTTGGCATGAACTTTTTTTTTATCTGATTAAAATTTAACATCTTGTTCTACCCACATGTTAATAAGTAACTCTGTACACATGTACTTAAATATTTTTTTTATTGAAATCATACTCTGTCTTTTTGGTAAATATTTTAATAAACATTGAGAGGAGCATATATGGGCAAGACCTACACACTTTACAGAAAAAAATTTAGAACTAAAAACTTTACAAACAAAACACAACAAAAGACATTTCAGGAATTTTCAGGGGATTTCAGGACCCTTATTCTGCAGAAAAGAGTATAAAACATTCACTGAACAGAAACAACAAATCTATCCATCTATATTCAAGAATCAAGATACAAGTTTGAACAGGCAACTGCAGAATCCAAGCAACAATGATCAACCTTTAGCCATAGTCCAGTCAATGTTTTACTCGCAAACACAAAATTGGGGAGAATTTCATTAGTAACGGAATTAATTTATATAGTTTAAAAAAATATCCTGTACAAGGGAATCGAACATGGGATCTCTGTCTTGGTGTGCATCAACTCTTTACCATAAAATGCATTGTTGCACTGAGCTAACAATCCAGAGTTTGTTGAGTCATTTTTCAACTACATATTATATAAACCAATAAAACTATTTATCTTAAAACTATTCTCCATTTTGTTTGGTCATAACATGCACATATTAGTAGAGTTAATTTTCTACTAGAACATTTGATGGGTACAGGGCAACTTTAATCTCAAACCAAATAAGGCAAATACTTTTTTTTTTATTAATCAATATAAATATGACTGAGATCTCCTTTAACCTTAACTGAAGTTTATTAGAAAGGTCTCATGATTGTTTAACAGATGGCAGCACTAACTTAGTTTGAGATAAAAATTTATTCTCGCCGTGTATCCTTCATTTGTAAAAAAAAGGTAAAAAAATGGATGTATGTGAAAAAAATTATATAAACGCCTGCAGACTTGCCATAAGAACTCTACAAAATATCATTTAACTATTCAAAACAAACATTTTCAAAGGTCATTTGAACTTTTCTTTGTCACACATGTCGAACACAAACTGGGATAAGGCTTGGGTTATGTAATTTCCCGTTTTATTGTGAAGGTAGTTTAATTTTGAAACAGTGTATTCTTTTGTTTGTGTGTTAACTGCCAATTTCAAATGATTGTTTAATCATGCCACTTACTTGAATGGAAAAACCCTTCCACTGTGATATATTTTATGGGGATGGTAAATCATAAAATCATTCAAAAAGACACTCTAAAAACTTTCTATTGTGATCATAACAAATTACAACATTTGTTAAAGAGGGTGAGATTTAAATCCCTATGCCCTTTAGCATAAATCTCACAACTGTGATATTTTTTGTAAACAATTGTAAAATATTAACCAAGGTCATTCCTTTTCGCTTTCATCCAAGGGTAACCAAAGTTTGATAGTCAAAAACCACTAGTAAATATTGCCTGGTGGCTAAAGGTCTATAATGCATTTCAGCGTTCCAGTAGGTGGCACCCTTGATAATTTAAATGTTTGTTGAACTAACAGCTCGTGTACAATCAGTCTAGCCCGTAATATCATATGTCTCCAATAGCTCTTGTATGAGCACCCATTTCTTGGACCATCATCCATCCTTGCATACATAAAATTATGTCTTGTGTTCATCTAATCAGAAACAAATGTTAAAATTATGTCATCATCATTGGAAACTGTTTCTAGGATTCGGACGAGCCAGTTTTGTAAATTGCTTCCATTCCCTTTGTTTTTCTACCATTCTTCCTCTTTATTTGCTGCTTTTCTTCTCCTTTCACTCGTACACATGTTGTTACCTGCTCCTTCGATCTCTTTCTTGGCTTCCCTCGCAGTCTTTGCCCTACATATTGCATCTTCATCATTCTCTTTGGGATCCTTTCCTTTTCCATCCTCATTAAATTCCCATATCATTTCACCCTTGCTTCCTCTCCATGACCTTGACCTTCCTTGTCTCTCTTACATTCATTGTCAATCTTTTATGTGTATTCTTCTTAATCTCTATTGGATTGGAGCAGCATCTTCTGACATTTCCATGTAGATTGTCTCTTTTGAAACCCTATGAATGCAACTTATGACATACAGGTGCGACTGATTGTAGCTGAGCCATAAAACAATGTCTTCTCCAAGACAGTGGTTCCCAACCAGTGTTCTGTGGATCGGCACCAGTCTGTAGGGTTCTCTGCTGCCACTCCACAAATAAATTCTTAGCTGTAGTTATAATTGTTTGTTAAAAATGCTGTGAATACATTTTATTTTAAATTAATTCACGTTAAAGTTTACTATGTTTTGTTCATGGGTCAAACAATCCCTGTATTTTGCTGTCATTCATTCAAAACAAATAATTTAGTTGCTCTGATGATTGAAAATGGTTGAGAATCACTGCTCTAATGTAAATATATGGTTTCTTTATTAACTTAAGCTATCAGAGGAATTGAAACTGATTGTTATATTGAAATATTTTCATTGGTTCTCTTGCTTGAGTCAGTGGCTTGAGTAACATTTATTTTGTCTTAGAGTGATTGTTGTGGGTGTCTTTTTACCATCATAAAGCTTAGTGTCCAACTTGACAGACAAGAATTTTGTCTCTTTCATTGATATGTACAGTTGTAAACTTTTGTTTCCCCCAACAACAATTAAACTGGCAGCTAAAACAACATATGTTATAATTATTCGAGCTTAAGTGTGTGTGGAATAATGTCCGTAATAACAATCTTTTTTTTTATCACAGTAATCAACCTCTGTGGTCTTGAGGTGAAGTGCTCGCTCAGGACTCTATGATTGTGGGCTCAAACCTAACCAGGGTCAATGGATTTTTCTTGAGCAATAAAAACTCGTAGCACAAGAAGATACGTTAAGATACCTTTCCAGCAAAATTGTTAGGTCCTTTTGTGCTTGCTCATAGAAATTCTCGAATGCTGATACAATCAGTTGGTTCATACATTAAACGTTAAATACTTCAAATTAATGGACAAAAAATTCCATCCTGTCCTGCACTGGCTGCTCAAGTATCATATTTGGATAAATTGAAAAATGACACCTGACGACTCTTGGTTTAGCGCGCCAATGCTCTCTCTACCACTGAGCTATCTAGAACTTGTCCCGTGGTCAGGGTCATTCTTCACTCATAGTTATTTAAGGCAGAGTCTGTGATGGACGGGTGAAAATTATAGTCCAACGATGACTGAGCTATCATTGTACTATTGGCATCATAAAGCTGACCCCATAGTCACCGGTGGATGTGGTATCAATGATAGCTCTTAGTGGCCGATGATTTCCACACCCCCATCACAGACTCTGCCTTAAACTAGGAGTGAAGAATGACTCTTAGCTCAGAAAGAATCCTGGATGGCTCAGTGGTAAAACATTGGTGCACTAAGCCGAGAGTCCCAGGTTCTATTTTCATGTCCAAGTGTCATTTTCAATTTACATGCAAACTAAACGTGCTTGGCACTTAAACAATGAACTTAGAATTTAATTAATGTTCTCTCTCTTGACATAGTCAGGATTAGGAGGGTGAAGAGCAAGCAAATGTGAAAAGATAAACTGAATGTATCTGGCTAGGGGTATATTCTCACCCTCCTAAAGTTTTTAATTTCCACACACACACTGCACGACTACGCTCATCAGTTCTGCTTTCTTGGAGTGGTTCAAAGTGACCAAATGCAATTTTAGCATTATTGAAAATGTACTTGATGTAATCTGCATTGGGTTAGCAGCCGACGTTTAAATTGTCTTGTAAAATGTTGACGTGTGAAATTCCCTCCAACTATGATGACAAACGCTGAATCCTCTTATCTTAGCTGACTAACCACACATCACTTGTTCAGTGATCTGTACTTCTATCACTGTCATTACAATCAATTCATATTATTATCTGTAGCGTGGTTATATTGAACAGAAAACCATTTATATATCACCTGATGAATCAACTTTCAAAGTTTTTGAGTCAGATTTGAACACAACACCCCGGGATCGACACCTCTGTAATATCAGCCACGGCATTGCCCTGCGACATCATAACATCTCTAGCTGGTATCCGATTCAAAGGTAAAGGGATGATAATTCTATAGACAAATTACTAGTGACCATCTTTACCTTGTCTGTGGCTTAGATCTTTGTAGTTCTCACTCCGACACACCTCCCTTGGACGACCTTGCTATAGAGGGTGTTTTTTTATATTGTGTAAAATTGGGTGTGGTACAATTGGGTTTGGAGTTAGCTCACAAGCGCAACTGATGTTGGGCATGTGTAAGAACAACCAAATATTGTGAAATGTTTTCTTTTCATCAAATTTGTGATTGGTTTTTAATTATATTAATACCAAAGAGAGTGCATATTCCAAAGTAAATAGTCAGGATTCGCCAAAGGAAGAACCATTTCAAGATTTTGATAAGTAAATGTAAAGTCACCATGATTGACAACATATCTTTCTATATTTATATTAGATCTGCCAAATGTTAAAGCAAAATAACATATAGTTTGGTGTATGAACACATGAAAGATCCAGTAACTTCTTCCAACTGTCGAATAAGGATCTACCTTTGGCGATCTAACTCTAGGTTAGAATGTGATTGTTAAGTTTTCAGAAATTTATGTTTTAAATTTGGTATCCCTGTAACATTTAAACAGCCAGCCTATTTATGTCTGTTTCGTTTGTTGTGAATTGACTATGTTGATGATGAGAATAGGATTGCATTTGAATAATAAAAATACTTGATTTAAATATTTATAAATTGAAGCATGAACCCTAGAATTAAACTTTATGTGGGGAAAGTTCTTGCCTTCAAGTTGCCCCTATGTTCTTTTGTTTTTTGGGCCATGCTTTACTCGATACTTTAGAGCAACAAAGTTGGGTGAAATAATCTTTGTAAACTGTTTTTTTATCGGTGTTATAGAAAACAAGCTAATCATAAGAAATATTACCTATATGTTGACATTTATTGTTTTAATGGGAATCAAAGCTTGAATAAAGTGTACAATTTTTTGTTTTTATAGTTCATTAATGGTCCATAGCTTGGTTTAGGTTTTCATTAGTTATGTTGGCTAAGAAAGCCAGCAATTAGCAGAATCCAAGTGTTATATAAAAAAATAAAAGTTTGTTTATCAATCCATGACTCTCAAAATATATTCTTTAAGATTGAAAGGATTTTAATTAGGTACCCTTCTCTTCTCTTCTGGGACTATCTGCAACCACAACTATAGCTAATTAAAAATTTAAATTGTGAATCATTTAAGTCATCATCAACTATTTCCAGCCTGTGGCCGGGTCAGATTAGTAAAATGCTTCCATCTTCCTCTGTCCTTCCTCCATTCTTCCTCCTTTGTTTGCTTCTATTCTTCTACAAGATACTTGTTCTTACAAGATGTTCCTCCCATATCATTCTTGATCTCCCTTGCTGTATTTCCCTCCAAACTTTGATTCCATCATTCTCTTTGGTATCCTTTTCCATCCTCATTACATGCCTATACCATCTCACCCTTACTTCCTCTACTATCTCATATACTCCTGTTTCTCTAACATCCAATGTCTACGTTTCTTCTGAAAGTATTGTTAACATATCACTAACATGGTCTTCCCTATTTTATGATCTATTTCAGGGTTTATGATGAAGAGAAAAACAAACTAGCATTGATTTTTATAGAACACAAACACACAAAAACACTTGACATATTAATTAAAATGGGAGTCCTCACAAACCACTTTATGTAGGCCTACAGTAAATTTTGCCAAAATACAATAATGCGCCAACCATAGCCTTATAATAATGATTAATTTTTTTTTTACATGCTTTAAAAATAAATATATTAATCTATTAAAATGCACACCTTTTGAGAAAGTCTAATTTAAAAATAAAGAAGATGCATAACGGA
The DNA here is from genome assembly GCA_902151455.1 of Timema bartmani. Lineage (NCBI taxonomy): Eukaryota > Metazoa > Arthropoda > Insecta > Phasmatodea > Timematidae > Timema > Timema bartmani. Next base: position 72,557 of record CABFWB010000852.1, read on the forward strand.
CCAAATTTGGTAAAAGGCCACAACAAACACCTCAAAAAGACGCAGGCTCCCTATCCCTGGTTGAATGCAGTGTTCTGCTAACTTAAGTTCATGAAACACTTAACAACTCTACATTTTTTGCAGCACACTTTAACATTTTAGAACATTTCGTCCAAGCCATTAGTAATTTGCGTAGACCAGGACTCTTAGCTTTGTGCGAAAGCTTTTGATGTTGTCAGATGTATTAAAAATATTAGTATGTACAAGCAAGTAAGAAATGCAAATGACGCATGGATACTACGTGTACCAACTTTATTCATGTTCTTATTGTACAGTGAAAGCGTGGCCGCCGTGGCACACCGTTTGCGGAACACTGGTCTAATTTATCGGACCAAAAATAGTACGCTCATTAACATTGTTTATAATGCCTCAACCTTATTATGAGTATAAAGATAAATACATTACTTTGTGTGTTATGAATTACACACTTACCCAACTTTAAAAAAAACCTAACATTCCATAAGGTTAGTAATTTTCAAGCTGGGGTGCATGTATCCCAGTGTACGCGAACAGCTTTTGAGGGAAAATTGGCAAAATGACAAAAGATCCAAACGTGGTGGGGAATTTTCTCCTTCAGCTACCCAACATTTATCATTTGGGGAAATTTTATCGAAAGGGTATACTAGACTTTGTCATGACCAAAGGGATACAATCTAAAATAAAAAAAAGGATGGGATCCAATGCATTAGGGTTATAGTTATTTTTCTGTGACATTGTCACCTATTAAGGGTAAGAAAGTGATAATCAACACTGTTAAATGTGAATGAGGTGTTTTATTTGTTTCAAAAGTCTGTTTATTGTTGTCTAATCCAGTAAACTAAAATTAATAAAAATTACATTTCACAAGTATTTTATGTTTTTAATTAATATCGATGTGTGGAAGTGTTTTTTGTCATCATAAATCCATTTTCTAAAAGAGGGTGTTTGTGTTATGTAGCCATTATTTTATTTCTAAACATTGTATTTCTCTGTTAAGTGTGGCAAGATACTTAAAATATTAATTTTATTATATCATTTGTTAAGGGTTGTCATACTGTTTTTTGTTTTGTTTTTTACAAGTTTTGGCAATATCTATATTATTTGTTTGTCATTGTTGGTGGTTTTGGAACTTGTTCTATTGTCTTGTTTGTTCATAGTTTAAGATTTGTTATTGGTTTTTAGTTTTTAATTGATATATTTTCTTCACATCTAATAGGTTTATACACACCCATTTGAACTAACAACCCCCATTCACAATATTTTGTCATTTTACATGGTTTCAATTAATTTTAATTTGATGAATTTAGTAGGCAAGATACATATTAATTTGATTTAATTTGATTTGTATATCAAAGTACTTTAAAAATAATAATTAAAAAACAAACACTTTATACCTCAAATGTTTTCCACTTGCTTGGATCCCTTTAGTAAATTTTGTTTTGTATTTTTACTCTATCATACCTTCCTAACAAAAGGTCACTGTTTCTAGTAGGGACTGTACAGTAAAAAGGGATAGTGATATTAAATCTGATCTCAACACTTAATACTATGGTTTATCTGAAATTGAATGAGCTATAAAACCTCGCTATGCCTTAAAAACACCCTTTTTTTTCCACAGCAGAAAAATTAAAATTTAGACTATCCAGGAGTATTTTTAAACTGAGTGTACAAGGTGTTAATTAATTGTGATGTAAAATAAAAATGTGATTGTAAATTAATGTTTGGGAACAAATGGTTTATGGTTTGACTTTTGATACTGAAATATGTAGAAAAGGCCAGAATTGATTATTAGGAAAAAAAAAAATCACCCAGCCAGGATTCAAACCCTGATCTCCTTGTCACCAGTGAACCAGACTAGATGAGACTGATGCCTTTGTCTGCAAGGTGTGGGTTGATTATTAATTAGGTTAAATAATAAGTTAAAAGATTTGCCCATTGTAATTGATTGACAGGGAGAAGTCTAGGAACGTCATGTGACAGAGAGAAGTCGGGGAACGTCGTGTGACAGGGAGAAGTCTAGGAACGTCATGTGACAGGGAGAAGTCTAGGAACGTCATGTGACAGGGAGAAGTCTAGGAACGTCATGTGACAGGGAGAAGTCGAGGAACGTCATGTGACAGGGAGAAGTCTAGGAACGTCATGTGACAGGGAGAAGTCTAGGAACTTCATGTGACAGGGAGAAGTCGGGGAACGTCGTGTGACAGGGAGAAGTCTAGGAACTTCGTGTGACAGGGAGAAGTCGGGGAACGTCGTGTGACAGGGAGAAGTCTAGGAACATCGTGTGACAGGGAGAAGTCTAGGAACGTCGTGTGACAGGGAGAAGTCTAGGAACATCATGTGACAGGGAGAAGTCTAGGAACGTCATGTGACAGAGAGAAGTCTAGGAACTTCGTGTGACAGGGAGAAGTCTAGGAACGTCATGTGACAGAGAGAAGTCTAGGAACATCGTGTGACAGGGAGAAGTCTAGGAACGTCATGTGACAGGGAGAAGTCAGGGAACGTCATGTGACAGGGAGAAGTCGGGGAACTTCATGTGACAGGGAGAAGTCGGGGAACGTCGTGTGACAGGGAGAAGTCTAGGAACGTCGTGTGACAGGGAGAAGTCTAGGAACGTCGTGTGACAGGGAGAAGTCTAGGAACATCGTGTGACAGGGAGAAGTCTAGGAACGTCATGTGACAGGGAGAAGTCTAGGAACTTCGTGTGACAGGGAGAAGTCTAGGAACGTCGTGTGACAGGGAGAAGTCTAGGAACTTCGTGTGACAGGGAGAAGTCGGGGAACGTCGTGTGACAGGGAGAAGTCTAGGAACTTCGTGTGACAGGGAGAAGTCGGGGAACGTCGTGTGACAGGGAGAAGTCTAGGAACGTCGTGTGACAGGGAGAAGTCTAGGAACGTCGTGTGACAGGGAGAAGTCTAGGAACATCGTGTGACAGGGAGAAGTCTAGGAACGTCATGTGACAGGGAGAAGTCGGGGAACGTCGTGTGACAGGGAGAAGTCGGGGAACTTCGTGTGACAGGGAGAAGTCTAGGAACGTCATGTGACAGAGAGAAGTCTAGGAACTTCATGTGACAGGGAGAAGTCGGGGAACGTCGTGTGACAGGGAGAAGTCTAGGAACGTCGTGTGACAGGGAGAAGTCTAGGAACGTCGTGTGACAGGGAGAAGTCGGGGAACGTCGTGTGACAGGGAGAAGTCTAGGAACTTCGTGTGACAGGGAGAAGTCTAGGAACGTCATGTGACAGAGAGAAGTCTAGGAACATCGTGTGACAGGGAGAAGTCTAGGAACATCGTGTGACAGGGAGAAGTCTAGGAACTTCATGTGACAGGGAGAAGTCTAGGAACGTCATGTGACAGAGAGAAGTCTAGGAACATCGTGTGACAGGGAGAAGTCGGGGAATGTCGTGTGCTCATTAAATCACTATTTTCTGGGATTTGATCAAAACTTCCCAAAAATAGCATCACAAGTCATATTTGAAATCTTTTTACCATATTTTTGCAATCTCGAATGAAAATGTTAACAAAACATGGTGAAAGTCATATCAACAATTATTAATTCACTTGCTATTTTCAATTCGAGGGAATTCAGGCAGGCTTTGACCCATTTCCATAAAGATACGCTTGATGAAATTGTATTGTTTCTCAAATCTCTTCCAATATTTTTGCTGTAAGCTACAAAAAATAACTAATTGTAATATTTTTTCTGGCCTATTATTAATCAGGATGCCCAGTGAATTGTTAAACGAGTCGAGTTAAAATCAAGGATTTTTTTTTCTGGAATGTTGTATAACTCGCTTGTTTGAATACCAATATTTAAAATAGAAAAGTCTTAGAAATTTTCAAATCTATTTCGACTGGACATCTTTTTAAGCATAATATTATACTTGCATTGTCATTGACGATTGTTTTAAAATGTTTGTAATTTTAGTTGCTAATGGAGGTGTGCATAGTTTTGAATTTTGATCTTGCTGTACCTTGACTAATTACACTATGGCCCTATCTTACAAGCTATGCCATGGTAGAACTAAGCAAATATGTATGTTATCTTTCCGGATAAACTGCAGGACATTGCAATAAATATTCATGTGTCTACATTCAGTAATAATTTGAGATCAATATTTTGATGGCCTTTACAAAGAAACGAGCTTACACTCTACACTGCTGCCACTGGACAGAGAGATAATGGCATGAACACCCAATCCTGTTTTTTTTTATGTTAATCATTCCTTTTACATTTACCTATTAATTTTTACTAATTTCCTTTTTCTGCCTTTTGTTTTCCTCTTTTCAGGAAGTTGTGTTGTGTATTTCACCCTCCTTATGAATTCCAGTAGAATGAAACCTAGGTCGGGGTATTGGATGGTAATGATCGGTTTTCTTCAAGAGGCAGCCCCTACATCAGTCTCCAGGGGCAGCACTGTAAAGTGGGATCCGTATTCTTATTTTCATTGTAACAGCCAAATTGTGCTTGTTCCCCTTTATATGTCTCTCCCTCTTTCCTGCATTAACTAAACTTAACCTCAAAAAGTGACAAGAAGTTTACCTTAAATAGATATATTAATATTCTTATGTTTGGTATTTTAAGTAGTTTTACCCCCTTCCCCTTACCCCAAACATAAACATCTGAATTTTGAATTTAAAAAAACAGGCTATGCACACACCCTGGTCGCTAGAAAATGTTTTTATATGATAAATATTTGGAAATTTGGCTCACCTGCGATAGTGCACTATTGAATGTGTCCTTCCTCTGTTGGTAAGGTCCCTCTAATGCTTCCTAAAGTTGCGCGTGTTCTTTGATGTTGCATCAGCCCTCACTTGCCCCCTTTTAGCTCTTTGAGTTTGTCTACTTTTATACGCCATAGTTTTTATCATGTACTAGTTTGTAAGTTGGTTTTTAAAAATAAAAAGCTCGTGAGATCAATATTGTAATGATTGTTAAAATGTAGCCTACTGTGGAATCTTAGACACACACACAAAAAAAAGTATTTGTATTTTTCTGCTATTAAATGATTGGTATTATTCAATTTTAAAAAATGTTGAGAAGTTGTTGTTTCATTTGTCTTGCAGTGTCCCCAACTCGACCATTGTTTTTCAAATACATGTCGGAAAAATGACCCTTGAACAGTGAACCACACCAATGCTCTACCACTGGGCTGTCCTGTTCCCAAGGTCATTCGTTACTAAACCCTGATTTGTGGTGAATAATATACTTTTTTTTTTTTTGTCTAAAATGGCTTCAAACCAACTCAACTCTTAATTCAAGTGGTATAGTGCAACAAATAGGAAATTTATGGCTAACCTTTAGACTTCTTCAAAGCAAATTTGAGTTAAAATCAAACCAAATAATATTTATGAGTTTCGAATACTTATTAAATCAAATATCCAAGTTAAATTTGCATAAATTATGTTAAATAATACAGATTATAAAATAAACATAGGATTATAGGCTCTACGAAGGTTTTATAAAGGCTGATGTTCGGAAAAAATCGCGGTTTATTTTCTGCTCAGTATGGTAATAAGTGATCAGAGGACCCGGGTTCAATCCTCAGCATTTCCAGGATTTCTCAGTGAAGCTGTGGGGTAGGAAATGAGTTCAAACTCTGCCTCGTGAGGATAAATGAGGAGTTACTTGAATAAAGAAGTAGCGGTTCCTGTCTAGAAGACAGAGATTAACAGCCGGAGGGTTTGTTGTGCTGACTACATGACACCCTCCATCCAGAAATGTTAGTACTATGATCCCTATCGGCAGAGGCCGCCAGTCGATATAGCTCTTGCAGGCTCATACCATGAAGTTGTGGTAATAATTAATAAGCATTTACTAACTAACCTTTCAAAATTGTCATTAAAAATATTTACATATCTTAGGCACAGTGTGAGATTTGTAACGACCTAAAACTTTATAATTGAATCCTGGTTTGGATTGATTCACGTTATCAAATCGAATAATATTAAATTTGAATCGCCAATGATATTATCGAAGCTTGGCAGACTCCTAACATTTGTTAATGCCAAACAAACCAAAGTTATGCTGGGTGGCTACAAAACATACTTTAAGAAATTCCCTGATTTTTCCAGGCAACATTTTTCCATTTTCCCCCCCGACTACATTTTTTTTAGTTTTAATGGTCGATGATGACTTTTGTTTCATTCATTATTGATCATATATTAAAAAAAGTTTGTATCTACTAAACATAAACAGTTTTATCAGTTATTTTAAAAATTAAAATTTTATTTTATTTAGGTATTAACTTTTGTTTTAGTGTTTAGTTGCGAAATTAATGGGATATTTTAGACATATTTTTTAGTTCCCTGACTTTTCCTTATTTTTAGTTAAATTCAATTTCCCTGTTTTCCAAAAATTCCCTGACTTTTCCAGGTTTTCCCTATCTGTAGCCACCATGTTATGATATTCTTTAAATTTAAAAATGACACCTGGATACGGGGATCTAACCCGGTATCTTTGACTTGGTACGCCATTTTATGAAATTTAGATAAGGCTATAATCATGAGTAACAACTATAGTAGCTTTTCTATTTAATCCATCATGATATGCACATACAGTTGTAATTGTAATTGGCAGTATAAAGACCTCCAAGAGTTGAAGATGGCCGAGTTATCTGATAGCTTGTGATATTAATTGATCACTCGAATGTAGCTGACCATTTCCACATATCCATCATAGACTCTGGCTTAAAATATGAGTGAAGAATTACCCAGAGATAGTTGCCTCTTGAAGAAAATCGCATCCAATGTCCATTTCCTGTGTTTGTCCTTAATGTTATTCCATTTGCATGTTCCTGTCTAAGTGTCCTATCATTCTTTACAAATTTCCTTTTTTTACCGTTTGGTTTTTTACTTATTTCCTCTTTGAGCAAGTTGCATTTTTCATTTCACACTCCGACCTGATGAGTTTCGATAGAATGAAACCTAGCAATGTTTAGTGAGATCTGTGTTATTTTCATTGTAAGAGCGATATTTTGGATATTTTCTTTGTATTTTTTTATCCATCTTTCCTGTACCTTCTTCAAATATAATACAACTACCCCATAAAGTGAAAGTTCTACCATATAAAGATAATTTCTTTAAAAATGTATTTTTTTTTAAATATCATCCTTTGGTCAGAATATGGTTGTTATAATAGCTGGTGCAAACATATATATTACCGATGTTTAGGGATGTGTGAAGCTTCGAAACTTCTACATGGCTTCGAAATAAACACCAACTTTAACTTTGCTCCGAAGTTATGCCAATAAAAATATTGACAGCTAAAATACTCCATTTATGTTCAATTATAGCCATTCTGAGCTGTTTTGAACAATACAAATTGATATTCATATGGAAAAAATTGAATTGCATGCTGGGATAATAACTTGATTTGTCAGAGTTACAAGAATTATTACAAACAAATTGTGCAATAAATCATTTTACAAGTAATTTTAGTGCATGAAGTAATATAAATAATCACAATATAATACTTTTTCAATCATAAAACAACCAAAAGAAAATATTCATAATCTTTCATAAATTCAATTTGAGTTCGCTGTGAATTGAAGCAGTGGACTTGGCACACCCCTACCAATGTTTTTTGGTTGAGAGGAGTAAAATTCCCACTTATTTGAATATTGTCACCAACACATTTAAATCAACAAAATTTACTATAAGACATTTAAAAGGACCAGTAGTCAATAGATTTTAGTAATATTTTGATAGCCATCTTAATTATCATGAACTGTTTCCAGCCTGTGGCCGGGTCTGTTCAGTAAAATGCCTCCATATCCCTCTGTCCTTCCATCATTATGCCTCCTGCACTCTCTTCCTTTCACTTGCACACTTGCTGCTATCTGTTCTTCCCATCTCTTCTTGGAATCCTCTCCCCTTCCATCCTCATTACGTGTCCATACCATCTCATCCTAGCTTCCTCTACTATCTCATGTACCCCCTGTACCACAACTCTAGACTGTACATCTTCATTCCTAATCCTTTACCTTCTGGTGACAGCTAGCATGATCCTCAAAAACTCCATTTTCCCTGTTTCTCTTTGATCCAAAGTCCAAGTTTCCGCTGCATACGTTACTATGGGTGTGAAGTATGCTCTAAACAGCACTTCCTTACACTTTAGGGGCACTTCTCTTCTCTCTTACACACCTGTAGAATACCTCTCTCATCTCACTATAATTCTTAATGTTCTAGCTAAAAGTTAATAAAACCACATCCCACTATATTTTCCCTTAGTTTTTTTTAATATCACGTCTTACCTTCCAGTCGGGTTTAACATTAGTATACACTTTTTTAATAACTAAAAGGTGTATGTTAAATAATCTACATTTCCAAAAAGTCACTTTTATTCATAACAAAAACTTTATTTACAAGCTATATAAAATATCAAAAGTATAAAATTTTGGTTCTTACATATTGAACCAACATTATTAGGCAACTTTTTTAATCACACTTTAAATTTTATATTAATCAAGTTGAATGAATAATTAATAAGCTTTTTCATAACCATACTAATTTTTTTATGCATAGTACTTAAACTGATATTCACAATTGTTTTCCTTATTTTTTTTAGATGGGTACTCACCATGCATACCCTATTTCTCTTACAAATGGACATATCTGACATCTAGCAAAAACTATTAGATCTACTTTCGTATATTCCTACGTCAAGTCATGTGATCTGCAGTTGTCAATTTTGATAGATACTATCAATGTTGGCCGTAAGCTATGTTTGTATTTTCTAAAAGGTGCTTTAAATGCCCATTTGTAAGAAGATTTAGATATAGTAATAGTAAGGACATTATTTGGCACAAAATGAACTTTGTCATACACTAAGCCACGTGTATTTCACATGACAATCTTTACACGTTCATAAAAAAGAATAATGTTGACAACTATTTGGTTTTATTATATTTTCTAGAAGTATTTTCAAATGGCCAATACCACTATATTTTCTCAGATTTATAATTAAAAACTATCTGTCATTTGGTCCCATTAGCATTGGTGTGCAAATCATACCATTAAAACATTTTTTATGAGTTGGTATTATATTTTGAAAAAATGTTCCTTGAGAGCTGGAAATCTATCTCCCAAGTCTTTGGTTATGCCTGCCAACACCACTGACTGTGGTGCCCTTTTTATTTATGACGTTATCTGGGTATCCTAGTTGGTAGAACGTTGGCAAGTCGATTCACAGTGTTTGGCACATGTTTTTCAAAATGTAATATTTTATATCGATATGTAAAAAAATTGCACATTTTATAACTATAAAAGCCATGTTTATTATGCTTAAAATCTCTCTCCCATCGTGACAGTAGTTTTTTACGTGTAAAAGCTGTCAAAGCAGGCCCCACTGCCACGCCCCAACAAGACAGGTGGGTGTGGTGCGCTCCTGTAGCGTTCTCTGAGCACACCGCGTCCAAAACCCTGTTGCAAGTTGTCCTCTTCAGCGTCACTGGAGACTTCCCGGACCCTTGCCACCTTCGTCTCCTCCTTCTTGGTCATCCTGGCGGGCATAAAATAGCGGTCAACCGTCAACTTGTTATGGTTTGTTTTGCTAGCTAACAATTTAAATATGGTTGTGCAAAGCTTCGAACTACAACTTGGCTTGAGACAAATATTTAAGATTCAAAATTAAATTCCAGCTTTGACAGTTAAAAAGTTTAGCCAATAAAAATATTGGCAGTTAAAATACTACATTTATGTTAGTTACTCATTTTCTGATTGATCTGTTATGTACATTACAAATTAATACATATGTGAATAAATCTAAAGTAATTAAATTGCATTTTGTGATTATTTAATTATACTCTGATAAATCAAGTTATTAAGATACAATGGCGACAAACACCTGAAAAGAGTAAAACACAGACTTGACTATGGCAGCATGGCTGGAGGTAGGTCTTAGATACTGTTGTTGCCTGTTCAAAATTGTGTCTTGACTCTTTGTAGATGGATAGAATGTTGTATTTATATTATATTATTAATTATTTAATTAAATTATCTGTTATTATTGTTATTAAGAAATCACTGACTGATGTGAGTAGGGCTGCTTGGAAGAATCTCTGCAACAATCTGGTTCACCCTAAATTGCCCAACCCAACCATAAACAACAACAAACATCAGGCCAAAGGTTCCTACCTTTGCAAAAAACTGAGATGCAGTGCCTGCAAAATTCATCAACCTACCACCTCATTCAACAGCAGACTCACACAAATAGAACACCCCATGAAAGGCCACTATGAATGATCCACAGAGAATCTTACATACCAGCTACAACGCAACTACTGCATTCCTGAATACATCGGCCTCACTACAGGAACACTCGGACAACCAATGAATGCTCACTGTGTTGATACCAACCACAACTCTGACAAACCAGCAACACTTCATGCACAAAAACACAATCCTGATTTTGAATAAAAAACATGATAATTGAATAATTAAATATAATATAAATACAACATTCCATCCATCTACCATCAGTAAAGTTTGAACAGGCAACAACAGTATCTACGTAACCATGATCTACCTCTAGCCATGCTTTCGCAGTCCCGTCTGTTTTTTACTTTCTTCTGCTGAAGAAGGGGACTGATGTACCCTGAAAATCTCATTTGTGGCCTACAGTTTTCTGGTGTCATCCTCGTTTCAATGTTTAATTTAAAATAATTGTTTTAAATATTTTTAAAATCTCTATATTTTACTACATATTTTGCTCTATGATACTACATAAGAAATCCCAGCTCTAATTAAGGTGTAAATTTTAACTATTCATTTTTTTTTTTAGAAAAGTGAGGACAAAAGTATTTGAAGAAGGTTGATTTTAAAGAATATTATATTTATAAACAAGGAGAGAGAATCAAAAGTAAAATGGATAAATATTATTATTATGTTTTATATGCACATGGACACAAGGAGGCCATTAGGCCCTTAATAAATAATATGCCTTTGATGAGTTATTTGATTGAAAGGTTTTCGGCCCTTGGTCTAGAGAGTAAACATGTATTCACCTTCCACCAGTTGATTGCCCAATGAATGAATAATTGCATTTTAAAATAATTTATAAACTTTATAATTAATATATATAAATGCTCTTCTATTAAAATAGTAACAAAAACTCTTTCATTGAAACTAGGATTCAGCCAATTACAAGATTGTTGCGGTTCACGCACCGACTAACATACCTCTTCCCCAAGCAATGAAAAACTTCTCTTGTATCAAGCATGGGCCCAACTCGTGGGAAATTAAAGACCTGCACCAGAGCATACAACTCACCAAACCGGGCGGTTGCCTCGCCCTAGACATATCCCAGACTCCCATATTTTCTCAAAATCTTCCGAGTCGTCGCCAAAATCAAACTTTGGCGACGTAGTGCTGCGAGAAGGTTTGGCGCTGTCCTTTATATCTTGGGAGTCTCTTGACAAGATTATTTTATCCATCCAGTGCACTTCTTTGTCCGATGACTCATTCACATCCTTGGAGCAACTTTCTTCACCAGTGTCAAGTCTGTTTCGAAGCACCTCTTGCTCAGGATGGACCAGACCGTGTGTGCTGGCCGCTGGACCACTGTGTATAGAAGAGCAAGTTAGTTACTATAACATGTTAGTTATTAAGAGTTTCATATTAGTATGTAAGGCTTATTTATTTTATTTAGCACCGCGTCTTACTACCTGTTCAGGTTGTAAGCATATGTAATAATTAAGCTAATGAGTTAGAGATAAGGAAGATTGAATTTAGAGTAATTGTACCCTCATTTGAGTGGAGAGTTGAAAACCATTTAGGAGAGATCACCCTCAATACACCTTACTGGGAATCGAACCCCAATCTGCCTGTTATTGACAGTCCAGTCTAACACGAGAGTGACGCCTTAGACCATGCAGCCACTGAAGCGGGTGTATGCTTATAAGCTCATGCTAAAAGGAGATTTTGTGTGATCACCAAGGGGTTCTGAGTCAAATCCTATTCCAAGTAAGAAAAAGAAAAGGAACCATTCCAGTCTCGTCTGGTTTTCCAGAGACCGGTGTTAGGATCCTAGCCGGAGGTTCAAGGATGGTTTTCCTCTAACTCCTCATCCTTACCCCATCAGTGTAAATATGCAACTAACTCGGGCGGGAAGTGGGACACAGATCAATTAGGACATTGTGAAACTCGATGTTCTCTTTCACCAAATGGGAATGGGACGGCCTGAATCTTGCTTGGAGTAAATGCCCTTATAGAGAGGTACAGCAACAATGGTTTAAGTGTCTACTAGGATCAATGGCAATAAAGCATACAGCTAAATATCTTATGCTTCTTTGTTTTACCAATTAACTAGACACCCAGAATTTTATTTAAAAAAATAAACAATATGATGTAAGGTTATTGCATTTTACCAAATGAAAACACTTTCCCCTCGTATTTGGTACCGTCTTAGTTCCATCC
>CABFWB010000852.1:94457-119863 GCA_902151455.1 Timema bartmani
GCCTTAAAATGTCTAAATTTGATATACATGTTGATATAAAATAGGATGCTGTTTGTAAAATTCATTTTTGGTCCTTAAAAAGGTCTTTAATGCATATTATGGTTTATAATATTTATTTAGCTATAGCAGCGCATTCTTTAAGATTCATGTTAAAATTTATGTAGCTATAGACGTTTTAACTGTCTAATTTAGTAACATATTTATTTGGTTGCAGGCCTGCGTATTACCCTAAACTCCCTAAAATAAACGTTTATGCATTGACATCTATAATATAACTGGATGGACACCTGCGGCTAAAATTTTCGAACTGTCGTCTGCACACCATTGTGTAAGAGAGAAGAAGTGAAGGGACTCCTGAGACGAACGAACCCTGGCGACATCCAGGAAAAGCTGGTGGAGATGGGTTTTCCCGTGAAATCCGTCACCCAGATGCTCTCCCAGTGGAAACGGGATCAGAGGACCGGAGAAAGGCAGCGGTTGCGGAACTTCGTTGTCTCTTTGACTCCCGGGGAGCATACCGCAAGGCTGTATTCCATATAGGGCCTGTGCGGGCTCCGCGTCAGGGTGGATAAGTACAAGTCTCCCGGAGACCCGGTTCAGTGTGAGAACTGCTTCCGGTTTGGGCATGTGCGGAGGGATTGCTGCGCTAACCCTAGGTGTGGGTTCTGTAGTGGCGACCACGAGAGGGGCGAGTGCCCGGAGGAGAGACGATCTCCACCGAGGTGCCTGCACTGTTCAGGAGCCCACTCCTCGGCGTGGCGGGGTTGTCCCACGTACAAGTCCTTGCGGGTGGTGGGGACTGTGTGGGCCACCAAGGTTTAAGAAGGGAGGACGGATGGCCTAAGCGAAGGCCAGAAGCCCTCGGGGCACGTTGCGGTACGGAAGATGACCGTGACTCCAGCTCCGACACCAAAGCTGCTGGTGCAATATTTCGCCAGTGCGCTGTCAGGGAGACCAAACCCTCCACCTCAGGCCGAGGCACCTGCCAAAGCCACCCTACCAGAACCGGTTGCATCCGGTTCATCCCTCTCAGTCGAGGACCCGTCCAAGACCCCTCCTCTCCCAATCCCGACCCTGCCCTCTCCCGCACACTGCACCTCTCTCCCCACCCCTTCATACCCTTACAAACCCTTTCCTACCACTCCCCACTCCTACCCCTGTCGACCCTGCAACCTCCACACCCAACCCTACCCCAGAGAATGATGCTGCAAAGCTCAAAATTTGCATTGAGATTCTCAAGGGCATTCCGGGACTGGATCCATGGGACTTTTCATCGAGTCTCTTGAGGAAGGTCCAGGAGTCTCCGAGGAGTAACCATGGCCACCTGGTCATGGAGCACATCATCCTCTACCTGGTCTCTCATGGCGGTATACCCGAATAGAGGACCACCAGTGCTGAAGGAGCTCACGGTCACACTCTGGAACGCCAACGGAGTCGCGGGGAAGAAGGCTGAGCTAGAAAGTTTCCTGGCAAAGCATCGTGTCGATGTAATTCTGTTGGGAGAAACCCACTTGCGCTCCGCAATGAGGTTCTCGTTAGAAGAGTTTATCTGCCATCGGAGAGACCGAGTGGGGGATGTGGGAAGGGGTGGGACGGCGGTCCTGGTCCAAAGGGGCCTTGACCATCACGTCGTCTCGCTTCCTCCCCTCCAACACATGGAAGCAACGACTATCCAACTGGTGACCTCTACCAGCCCAGTGCGACTTATTTCCATCTACTTCCCTCCCTACCACCGGTTCAACCAGGCCACGAGGGCTGACATGGAGGTGCTGCTTCGAGGTACCACGCCTGTTTTAATCGGTGGTGACTTCAACGCTAAGCACCCTTCATGGGGCTCTAGGATTATGTGCGCTCGCGGCGGATTGCTCCGCGACGTCATAGATCTACACGGCTTGGTGGCTTCCGGTCCCCCGACCCCTACCCACTTCCCTCTCAATCCCATTGGCTTCCCGGACGTCCTCGACTTCGTTGTCTCCAGAGGGATCAGAAGGCGGTTGGTGCTGAAGTCTCTAGCTGAGCTAGACTCGGATCACAACCCCGTTCTTGTGAACTTGGGACGCGCGGTGTCCTTCATAGACCCCCCCGAAAAACCTGACCTTAAGCGCACTGACTGGGACAAGTTCACGAATGTGTTGAGAGAGAGGTTGGGACCCACTCCTACCTTTCGAACAGCAGCAGAAATCGATCGCGGTGCGGAGTTCATAACTTCCGCCATCAAGGGGTCGCTCGAAGCTTCGACGCCGAGGCACCGTCCTAAGAGGGCGCCACAGGCTTCTTTGCCCGATTCTATCCTCAGGCACGTCCGGGAGAAAAATCGGCTGAGGAAGGCTTGGCAAACCTCGAGGGACCCGGTAGACAAGGCCAACTGGAGCCGCAAAGTCCATGCGGTTCGCGAGATGGTCAAAGAATACCGGAACAGTGTCTGGGAGGACAAGATTGAGAGCTTGTGCGTACAGGACAGGTCCCTGTGGCGCATGACGAGGAACTTGATGCGGGTCCCCGCACCAAGGCCGCCTATTGTAGGTCGCAACGGGGTGGCCAACTCCGACCAGGAGAAGGCCGATGCTCTCGCTGAGCACTTAGAGGCGCAATTTGTACCGACTGACGACCCGTCAGACCCGGTGCACATTGGGCACGTGGCTCAGGTCATCAGTGCGGTCTCGTACAAACCCTTAGATGAACTTGAACCCACGGAGGCGACAAAAATGTCGTGGGCGTCAGCCGCTCTAAGACCAAACAAGGCCCCCGGACGTGATGGTATCAATAACGTGGTCCTCAGAAAGCTTCCCTTGGAGGCGATTAACTTCCTCGTGGAGTTATTCAACGCCGTCCTGCTCCTGAGTCACTTCCCTGAGCTCTGGAAGCACGCCAACGTCTTCGGTTTTCATAAACCGGGTAAGGACTCGGCCCTAACTTCGTCTTACCGACCGATCAGCTTGCTCGACTGTTTGGGCAAGTTGTTCGAGAGACTTCTACTGACGAGACTGACCCTACATGTTCGTGAGGTAGGCATCTTGGTGGACGAGCAGTTCGGCTTTCGGGCGGGACACGCTACGTCTCACCAACTCATCCAGCTCGTAGAGCAGGTCACGAGGAACTTCAACATCAACAGGCTGACTGGTGCTGTCTTTCTCGACGTGGCAAAGGCCTTTGACCATGTTTGGCACGAAGGTGTCCTTTTCAAACTACTCTCCCTGAACCTGCCCTTCTACCTAGTTAAAGTTGTTCAATCTTATCTATCCCGCCGCACTTTCTCCACTACCTTTGGGAACGCCACTTTCCAAGTCAGAAGCATCCGAGCTGGAGTGCCGCAGGGTTCCCTCGTGGGCCCGGTGCCCTTCAGTCTGTATGTGAATGATAATCCTAAATCCCCATACACCAAGTTGGCACTGTATGCAGACGACACGGCTCTAGTAGCGGAGTCGTGGTGAGGCCAACTGGTGGAGAGGTGACTCTAGACGCACCTGTCGCTGTTAGAGGGGTGGCTGACCACCTGAAGAACAAGTATTAACGTGGAGAAGAGCACAGGAGTGCTCTTCACATGGAAAAGGAAATTATACAGGCCTGCCCCACTCCGGCTGTTCGGAGAGCAGATCAGATGGGTGAACAGTGTTAAGTACCTGGGACTTACGCTGGACACCAAAATGACCTGGCGAATGCACTGCACCAAGAGACTGAACAAGGCGAGACAAAGGCTGGGAATCCTAGGCCCATTGCTTAGCAGGCGTAGCGCCCTGTCTACTAGGAACGGTCTAACACTGTACAAGCAGCTGCTCAGGCCAATCCTCGACTATGCGTATCCCGCTTGGGGCCACGTGTCGGACACGTATATGAGAAGGATGCAGGCGTTCCAGAGCGTGTGTCTGAGGATCATTGTGAGCGCACCTTGGTATGTTCGGAATGAAACTCTACACCGCGACCTGGATACACCTACCATCAAGGACCCCTTCCGGAAACTGGCGCAGTCCTTCTAAAACAGACTTCCCGGTGTCACCAATCCTCTTATCCAGGGGTTTGGGAACTACGTCATCGACCCTGGAGAGTGCCACCGACGTCCC
The DNA here is from genome assembly GCA_902151455.1 of Timema bartmani. Taxonomy (NCBI): domain Eukaryota; kingdom Metazoa; phylum Arthropoda; class Insecta; order Phasmatodea; family Timematidae; genus Timema; species Timema bartmani. Next base: position 98,516 of record CABFWB010000852.1, read on the forward strand.
AAAGCCCTGGGGGGTGCCATCGATGTTCCAAAGCCCTGCTCGGATGGGCGAGATGTGTCAACAGTGGTTTGGGAGGTTCTCACTCAGCCCCCCATAGAGTAGTGTCTCCGCACGTAGCTCTGAAAACCCTTATTCGATTTCCCAATATACCTTGCTTTCCCCAATAATATTAATAATATGCTTTTGTTTGTTTCACTAACTTAGCGAAATGCGACAACCCATCACTCATAGTATCCTAAAGCCACACGCTGTAACCAATTGGTCAGTACATGTTGGAATTTGCTTTCATGCTCCCCTTCAGGGTGCAGTAGAGCATGCTATTTTGCGTCTATTGGAATTTACTTTCATGCTCCCCTTCAGGGTGCAGTAGAGCATGCTATTTTGCGTCTGCGTCTGCGTCTGCAAGAACTCCGCTCTCTATTTGCTCGCGTGATGGGCACTGTATCTCCCGTTTACACGAACCAATGGGAAGCCCTTGTTTCTCCCATTGGACAAGGTCAGGCAGCAGTGGAGGGTATATAACACAGTGATTTCTGGAGTAGATTCAGGGGTGACCCACCCTGGTGAACCACCTATACGAAAGCGCTTATAAATTGTCGTATTTTTGTAAAGAGCAATTTTGTCTCAACTCACTCTCCTTCCACCGTCATCCCATTACCTCTCACTGCGACTCACGTTGCCGGGACTTTCTTCTACCTCCCACCGTGACTCACGTTTCCGGGACTCTCTCCTACCTCCCACCGCGGCTCACGTTGCCGGGACTCTCTCCTACCTCCCACCGCGACTCACGTTGCCGGGACTCTCTCCTACCTCCCACCACGACTCACGTTGCCGGGACTCCATCCTACCTCCCACCGCGACACCCGTGTTGCCGGGACTCCTTCCTTCTACCTCTCCACCTTTCCCATCTGCTTGTACGTGTCACCGACGATTCCCCGGGATGGTCTACATCCGCCGCTCCGGCAAATCCCACAGAGAGAAGATCCTGAAGAACACGTCACCGGCCAAACAATACTTCACCCGAGGGCCCATTTCATACTACCCCGACAGTAACACCCGGACTCCCGGACGTCCCCACTCCACTCCAACATCTCCAAGTGTCCTTACCTCGGGATTATCTAGTTCCTTTCTTCGTCTTCTCCTCTCACCAACCACCCGACCTCCACCTACTCCAATTTCTCCTTTAAGCCCTGAGGGCTATCATTTGCATGCCCTAGCCACCCCACAACCCGCCTACGCTTTCTCCCCATCCTCCTTCCCTACTACCGCCCACTAGACCCAGCAACTAACGTCACTCGGAGACTGCACTTAGACTAGACGCGACCAATCGCCCCGAAGTCGCAGCGAAGGGATAACAATCTCATTATAACCGCATTCTCCTTGCTCTTGTGTTTCTCCTGACAAACTCACATCCAGAAAACAATGTTGGCGTCAACACACTTTTATATACTGCTATCTTTGCCTCTTTCTATGCTACATCATCCTTTGCAATAGTCCACATACCGAGATGCATTCACCCATCTGTCGATTTCACTCTCTAGCCTTACATTTGTACAGAACATTCTGGCCAGATACAGAGGTACAGCATCCTCTAAATACAACCTTTCTAATCCTTAAAAACCACTAGGGTGATTAGTACATAACCATATAGCAAGAACGGGTAGTAAGACGCGGTGCTTAAAAAAAGGAATATAGTCTATATATACTTTTTTTTGTTAAAAAACGAAACTTCATTTTCTTTCTTTGGCTGTGACTGAATACTTGTGTACTTTACTCGCTTGAAATTTGAAATGGTGGAAATCGTTTTTGGTGGTTTCTGGTGAATGTACAGCTGTACTACTATACCAAAGGATGAATGCAATTTACCCTTTATCACGCACTTTAGTTGAAATGGAGTTTTAAATGGAATTAATAAACGTAAACTGTTAAATGAGAAAGATATTTGCTCTGTAATTTGTTCACATATGTGCATCAGTAGGCTGAAATTCTTTATTTTGCATAAAAATTGTTTTTTAAGGAAATATATTTAAAGTTTTAAAAATATGTTTTGTAAAGTCATAAATAATAATAATAATAGTTTAAGAATAATAATTTATTGATATAATAATATTAATAATGGTATAATAACCATTGCTAATTACCGTATTTATATAGGCATATTTTACATGTTTTTTGGTAGCCTGTGTTTTGTGCGGACCTGAGAAGAGTTTCCCTTGAGTGGACAGTACTCTCGGTAGTGAAATATTTGGCGGAATGGTTTTGAACAAGAGATATTCATGTAGATTAATACATTTTTAAAACCCAATATGCTTATATATAGGTGTACTGTGCTGTCTGTAAGGTTTCATGATCAGTAAAGTGCGCAACTGTGTAGTTCTCAGACTATTTAGATACAGCCCTTGTTTGAGGTCATCCATCGGTTGCATTCGTGGGCTTTTCCACCTTGCCTTCTATGACGTCACTCAATAAGACAATTCTTCCCGTAATGTGACCCATCCAGTTCGCCTTTCTTCGTAGACTCACTTGCGGGATGGCTCTCTTTTCAATTAATCTATTTTAGAACTTCATCGTTAGTCACCCAATCTGTCCACTTCCTCCTATCTATTCTCCTACAGAACCACATCTCAAAGCTTTCCAAATACTTCTCCTCCCTTTTCCTCATGGTCCATGTTTAAGATTCATAGCTTTAGCAATGTTGGAAACATATTTTCAATTTTAAAAGCATCGCGCCCGTTACAGAAAGTGTAAACAATAGCTATAAACAAACAAATTGCAAACCTACAAACTTTTTTTATAATCTCAAACAACCTTAACCTACAATTTTAGTATTTGATATGCTGGTAGCAACATCAACAATAGCAATGTGCTCTAACAAGAAAAGTATGATGAAGAAGTCATTTGATTGAATCATTGTTGACAAAGCAACCATACAAAAAAAAAGTTTTGTATCTGCCCCGCGTCTATTTAACAGTTCGTCATCTGTTAACGAATGCACAAACACAAATATACTTAACCATTATTTGAATTTAAGGGTCCTCGTTAAAAGAGTTAGACGGTGTTCCAGATTTATTTCGAGAATTTATAATCCTACGTCACGTTCACACCGCGCGCACCAATATATAAAACACCTCTCACGTAAAGCAGTAATGAAAATGAAGGTGCTAGTATTCGACACATGTAGACGGTCGAACAGAGGGCGGGAAGTCACGCGAGTCTATACAACAATGGTGTTAAAAGTCCCTGGCGCACGCGCGGACAAGGCCAACTCGGTAGCATCTCAGATAGCGGCCATCTTATCTCCAGTGTGCGCATGCGCCGTACATACACACGCGTTCCCTTTTATCTCTGGGAGAACGTTTCGTTCGAATGGTTTGAATATGAATTGGTCTAGAAGAACATTTCAAACAATCGTTTTCTATTCTGAGACCTGAAAGTTATTTTAGGGCTTATGGCGACACCTGAATCTGAATTAAGCCATAATTTCGTGAATGGAGGAATATTTTTTCCAAGATCCACTGTATTTAAAAGGTTTAGTGGGAAATACCGGAGAGGGAAGACTTTTTTATTTTTTTTATTTATCAACTAATTTTTTAAAAATTTGCACTTTATCTCAAACTTATTATTTTGCTTTATTGTATCTATTGACTTTCAGGTACAAAGTAATTCATATTTTGAAACTAACAGGTAGCGTATGTTTGTTTAATCGTAAATATATTTGATATAATAATTTACCTCAGTCGGTGACGTGTTTACATACTCAGTTAAGGGTCCCAGGTACGATTTCCGACATAGTCGAAAATTTTAGCATGGGTGAAATGTGGGTTTCCCCTCCCACAATGATAAATTAACGGCCGGGGTTTGGATGTTGTTTCTCTTCTAGCTTTAAGTTGGTTTATAAGTGGTGTGCTTCAGTCGGTTCAGAAAGTAGACGTTAATAAAACCTCTATGGCATCAGCCCGTAGTCAAACCACCACCATCGTCATCTCAAATAAAATAAAAAAATAAAATTCAACTATATCTTAGAATACACTTAACTAAAACCACTTCCCTCAAACATAAAATAAACAACAATAATATTTTATTTTATTTTTGTTTGAAAGACAAGGAAATCGCTGTTCAGTTTATCAATGTATTACAATTTATCTTGTCTCTTTTGTGAATGCGTCTGTAGTTATTGATTACCTTTTGAAAGCCATATTTTGATTATTATTTTGTCCATATCTGTTGCGAAACTTCGCGCTCTCTGTCAGTATTACATAAGAGTTTTAAAATTACGCCACATCGGCGCGTCATATGCTTTCACTAGCGACATCAACGGCTAAACACGGTACCTTTACAAAATGTGAACCGATTCCCTGATCGTCCCCGAAGCAACTTGTTTTTTATCGTGATTGATCATCGAATAGACGCTCATTCGTGCTCCAGACTCGCGACCGGAGATTATAACAGAGAGGTTAGGGGTTGTTTTGGTCAGTGGATGTTTGCCGTTTCTTAACTTCGATACAAAGTTACCCCTCAATTCTTCACATTCTTAGATGAAATAATCTTGCTATTGTTAACAGCACAGCGTTCCTCGAGATGAATTTAGGGAATGTTAAGTCCAACGGCTTGTCGGAAAGGGGGTGCGGGGGCCCAGGCTGTTCCTAAACTTAAATATGGCCCCTTTACTGACGCTGTGAAATTTCCACAAATTAAATTCACATATCTGAACAGTAGCCGCAAAAAAAAAATAAAAAAAAATTGTGAGTTAAAATGTTTGTTGTTTTTAGCTGCCAGACATGGTTTGTTTTTGAGTGCTTATTATTACTATCTCAGTGATTTATGTCTGAGTACTGTATTAAGTTAATTCATGGGTAAAATGGGGCTCAATATGTCTTTCCGTGATCTCCCCCTAAACTATTTCTATTCACGTCTTAGGATTAGTGTTGCATTAGCGTTTAGCCGCGAAATTAAATGCCTTCTATAAAAACGCCAAATACGTAATGGAATCAGTAAGAAATCTTAGAAAAACTGTTATTTTTTTTTTTTTTTTTAATTTTCATACTAACCGATCGACCGCAAAGGCAATTCTCAAATTATTTTGTTTGCTAAACCAAATCAGACGTACGATATAATAATACAGTATAGTCAGTAGAATGTTTTAAAATTTAATGTTATTACCATTTTAATACATATTATTTCTGTTGTGTAAAATTACTGACGAAATAACAGAACCAACGATAATTTTCTCCTATTTTTTTAACAAGGTAGAATAAAAAAGTTTCTCGTAAATATGTGACGACATAGAGAAGGTCACTTCCTGTTTCGAGGGCTAGGCTAGGTGGATCAGTCAACAAATTAATGTTTCATTATTAAAAATTACAGTCTATACAAACTTAGGATGTAACTTTTTCCTTCATGGGTGCATTTTGTACCCTGGGTCCATACAGAAAAGTTCAATCTAACTATTTCTTATGTCATACACTAAATAAAAGTTGTAAACTTTTTTATTTTTTTTTATTTTGCGTTTTGTAATATTCTTCTTGTTTTTGTTTTGATTCAGAGTGGATTAACTTTAGCCTTGAAATGTATGGGCGTGCATTGCGGGCAAAAGCATTTTAGAAATGTTTTCGATAAAAAAAAAAGAAAAACGTGGGATGTCATATTTTTATTCCTTCTGGTTTGTTTTTTTTTGCTCCGGGTGTAGTGAACCAAGGAATTGAAGATGTTCGAGATAAAAATCGTATGTATCAAAAACCAGCCTAAGAAAAATCTTACAGAGATCCATAGTACATGCTTTTTTTTTAAAGTAATTATTTCATAAAGAGATTTGTTTTGAATACAACTTTTTCTTTTCATCATAAATAATTCTTGTAATCGCAAGTAATTTATCTTGTTTATCAAAGTAGACTCGTGAAATGTAATTGGGTTTCGAGGTTGTGACAAAGACAAATTGAAAGGATTTTTGTTTTGTTTTGAAGATTAATTTTTTTAATTAAAAATTCCCTCTTAATTGACTGGAGCATACAAATAAGCCAAAAATGTAGGATATACTGTATCCTATATACAGTTATAGCTTGTACAGGTGGGCACGCAGATTAAGGCGTCAATCTCGTGTCGGTAATAGAGATCTCATGTTTTAAATCTAGTAAAAGGATTAGTTAATTCAAACCACTGTAGAAAGAAGTTTCCCCTAGCCATTCATACATGGGGACAGGCAGAGTGTAAAGCGTGTAGTTTCATCCAGGAGAAGTCCGCAAAGACCACACAGAGTGTTCTGTAAGTTAGGCCACCAGCCGGAACAATGCAGCGGTTAAGATCTCAGCCCCGGGCCTCCATTGTGTTCGGCTTTATATCACATTTATCTTCCAGGAGGGAAAATACACAGCCCTATTGTTGAGAGGTAACAGGGAGGCCGCTAAGGTAGATGTGATATTGCCAATAGGATGTTGCGTTGATGTTAAATATTGACAGAACCTTTATCAGTCCATGAGTTTGTTGTTTACTGGAATGAACACAAAACTATGTTCTATGACCCTATACATATATAGAAATGTAAACATAGTTTAAAGTTGACATTTTCCCTCTGAAAAGTACAACAATTCACATATTTCTGTTGATCATTAAGAGCTAAAGGTCCGGGAAACGAAAGGTAACTGTTATAGGAGCGTAGAATGGATCTTTGTGAATACAAATTGTATTGTTACTTGTATTTTCCTCATCCCCTGTTTGTTCTTCTACTGCCGGACAGATACATCCAGTGACGTTATAAGACATCTGATTTCTGAAGTTTGGGAATGTCTGGTCGACTATTCTAACTCCTTCAGGGGGCTACTAATGTCCCCGCCAATGACCCCAGGAGGGGCATTACAACAGATAGCCTCTGATAAGCTGAGATGATGTTATCATCAAATGTTCCCTTGATACGGATTTGAAAGCCAAAGCTCAACGATTCAGATCTCAGTACAGTTCACTTGTTTAAGAGTCAACAGTTTAATTTTCATATAAAGAAGCCTTTTAGAATATTTGTTTTGGCATCCATTACTGTTTACAGCCTGTGGCATGGGTCAATTTTTTATTCGGGACATATATATTTTTTCCACGACCGGCTTGCTAGGTCTGCCATAGCTTCATATGCCTTATAATCTAGCTTAAGACTTGGACAGGCACAACAAACAGTGCCCGACCGTTAACTTATCACTGTGAAAGATTAAACCCACATTCCACCAATGATACATTTTCGGCCATGCCGGAAATAAAACCTGGTACCCTTAACTCAGTAGACAGACACGCTGCTGACTTAGCTAATGTGTCGGACCTTTTAGAAAAGAAAATATTATCTTATTGAGGTCAAATTGATAAACGTATACATAACTTACTATATAATATCCCTACGTTGTCTGTTCGTCCTTCCAGGACTCTCCCTCCTACGATATGGAACATGCCCTCTTTATGAGAAAAATCTTAAAAATTAAGAATTAAATATGGTGGACAAAACGTATCCCGATAATCTGACAGTGCGATGGACAAAAAATCGCGCTACTTCCGGTTTTGAAAAATATTAAAATAGTTTTAAATAAACTACAGGGAACAAACTTGGCGTGAAATCCAAAATTGTCAGAGACAGGCTGAACCCCTAGTTTTATTATATTACTATTGTTATTTTATACAAATTGATAATATCTATCAAAAGTGGCAATTGCAGAGCACATGGCTTGACGTATGAATACGTGATCAGATAAAGTTCTTCCTGTAAAAATTGGACTGTATCTAGATGTACTGATGTGACCACCTGTGGGCCACACGTAATATCGTATCTTCGAGATGTTTTGGACACCCTTGACAAACACAATGTGCATATACAATCCATCCATTGTTTTCGTGAATATAAATACCAAGATGGCGACCAAGATACAGTCCATAAAATGCAAGTTAACATTAATTAATTCATCCGACGGGTTTATATCTTGTTTCGAGGCCTTGATCCGTGGTCTAGAGCCTTCAGAGGCCCACAGAAGGGGTTTGCTCGAATCCCGGTTAGGATAAACTAATTGAACCTCTTGTCCGACACTTTAGCTAGGTCGGTAGCTTGTCTACTTACTGATCTAGGGTCCCGGTTTAGATTTACAGCATGATAAAAAATATATAATTGATGAAACTGGGGTTTCCCCTTTCACTGGGTGCTGTGTTTGTTCTCGAATTAAGCTAGTTTTTAAGTCGTGTGCTGGTATAATCAGCTCAGTCCAAAATGTGCTCGTTAAATACCCTAAGACCCACTTCGGTGACCTCATGGTCTAAGGCGCTATTCTCACAGTGGGCTAGACTGCCGATGACGGGAAGACTGGGGTTCAAATCTCGGTTGAATGTACTGAGGGTGGTTTTCAAAACGGTTTTACCCTATTTATCTCCACGCAACTACTGGTACATTTCCTCTAAATATAGCCTTCCTCATCCCTAAACACTGTAGCGTAATAAGTGCATAATTATGTGTATAACCTGAACAGGCATTAAGACGTAGTACTACAAATAAATAGGGTCTAGATAAATAAAATATCTCGGCTACCTAGGCAGCCCCCTTGAGGGGGCCTCTTACCGAAGCGTCTGGACGTGTTGCAGACGACCAGAAATCTCGCGTTATTTAATACATGGCTCAGACCAAAAATGAATTTTAAAAAACCTCAATCGGGTTTTATTTTTTATAATTTTTAACAAAATCATGAAAAGGTAGTTAATATTTAATTACGTTTCCCTCGAAATACCTCAGTTTTGAGATCAAAATAAACGGCTAGAAACATAGACACAACTTTCCTCAAACAGTGATCCTTAATTTTAACACGGTCCCAACAGAACCTTCCGGGGTAGTGAGGATTGTTTTAGTGGTTTAGAAGCTTCAGAACTGACATTCCTATAAGAAATACAGCAGTGGTGCTCTTAAGTACCCCGAATAAAATAATAAAATTGCTTCCCGTGTGTTACATACAAATTATATTTGATTAGAAACATCACAGCCAAGCCCGTATCCAGAATTTTCTTTCGGGGGAGGAGTGGGGGGGTGGGGGGGTCATTCTTCAAATATTGTACGACGATGATCATCTCAAGATTAAACAGAGGAGGGAGAGGGGGGCCGGCGACGAATCTGACCTACACGGAGAGAAAAATATATCAAAATTTCGTACAAAAATATATTGAAGTAGACCTATTCTTGCATTCACTAATAATTGATATACTTTTAAAGACTTTTAATAGAAAATATACTAATTTTACATATATTTTTAATAAAAACTAATATGTTTTCTATTAAAAGTCATAAAAATATATTAATTATTAGTGAATGCATGCATGCATGCATGCAATTTTTTGGGGCGAAATTTTGACATATTTTATCTCCGTGTTTGGAGGAATTCCTGACTATATTACATCTTATTATTCACGATGTTTAGTATAAAAATGTAGTTTACACAGAGTTTAACCGTCACTTTTCATTAAAGATAACTTTATAATTTTTTATCTTTCCACAATAATTTTTTATTTTTATTTAGATTTCGGGTGTGGGGTGGGGCTTCAGCCCACGAACCCCAACCCCCCTGGATACGTGCCTCATCACAGCAAAACTATCATACCGTAAAAAAAACCAAGTAAAGTTATCTTCTGTCCTGAAGGAGTCGTTTCTGATCTGATCTAAACGATTGTATTTTGGTTTATTTCATTTCAAAATATGTCTTAAGTCCCTTCTTGTAGTTTGGGTTGAAATAGAATGAAAAGTCTACTTCGAGCAAAACGCACAACATAAAACTTTTATGGGAGATTTTATTTCTAATTTTCTTAAATACTTAAAAACGTATTGGTTTTTTACATTTTCCTTCCAAACGGCTAGAAATATGATAATTTGGTCAAGTAATTTGCAAAATGAGTGGAGCTTATATAGCTATGTTTAGAAAAAGAGTCTAATAAACAAATATAGCCAATTTAAAACAGGTTAACTCGTTTAAAAACCTATTAATGAACTTCCAAGAAACTAGAAATATTTTGAGTTGTGTCTAAATGTGCGTTCCTTTTAAATATCCAGACCCAATTAAGTGGGTGTTAAAAAGCTTTGTTCAACAGTAGTTTTTGTGGCCTAAACCTCACAGAGACGTAGTTTTGTGTTAGTCTGGTAGTTGGGAATATTATGCAGTCGCCAAACGAATGCGCGGCTATGTGAAAAATGGTATTATTTACACGCGTATTAGAGACATACATACATACATACATACATACATACATACATACATACATACATACATACATACATACATACAATACATACATTATTATCCTTGCATACTCCCTTCTCTTCAACAACATTCATACACCGAGTCATACATGATCTTTTATTATTAAAACTATCAATGTTTCTCTTTTTCACACATTCATCTACAACATTTACCTACGTCTTACATGGCCTACCCCTTCTTTTTGATCCACACACTCTACCTTCATATATTTGCTTCGTCACTCGATCCACACTCATCCTCTCAACATGCCCAAACCAATGTAAGACACTTATTTCACATTGACCTATTGGATTCCCTTTTAAACCTCCTTCAGCACCCATTCATTACTGACTCTGTCCATACGAGTATTTCCACGTACATTTCTTAGATATCTCATTCCAACCGCATTCATCTTGCTCTTGTGTTTCTACTAATAAATCCACGCTTCACATTCGTTAAACAATGTTGGCATGAACACTCTGCAAACTAATATAGTCTTTGACAACAGAATAATAATAACAAGGCTGAGAAAATTTTGTTAAACGCAATAAATAAATTGTTTTTCTAAAACACTCTTCATACCGAGCTTTTACTTAGTTTAGATGCTATATTTTACATTTAAAATAACATAAACTTACGTTTTCTCACACTATTTCATTAATATGAATAATTTTTTTTTATCCTAGACTAAACAATATTTAAAACATAATTAAAAGAACCTATCCTTCGTTTTAAAATACTATCGATAATGTGTAATATAGTGCATACATTAATACTTTTTAATAAAGGCATCGTATTTAACCGGAAAAGAGAAAATACTTGTCTATATATATATATATATATATATATTTATTTATTTATCTATTGACAAGTAATTATATTGTATATATATATATATAATAAATTATTTTAAGATTATTTTATCGTATATCGAAATATTTAACTAAAAAAAATATATATATATTTTTATCAACTACATGTGATAGGTGACCTGGTGGTCTAGGGGTAAGGTGTCAGACCTCTGTGCTGAGGGTCCGGGGTTCAATCCTCGGTCCCAGCACAGACTTGTCTGATTGCCAAACCCTTCCTTCACCTCTGACAAGATGTGTATTATTCACAACTTGTGAATGTGAGGATTGCCAGGCCTCTACCGTGGTTCGGATTCCACGTTAAACTGTAGGTCCTCCATTTCATCTCACAATCACCCTACCATTGCACATTAGCGTAAGTGCGTATAACCCGAACGGGTAGTAAGACACGGTGCTAATAATAATAATAATAATAATAATAATAACTACATGTGTGCACTATCGTAAATAACTTGTTTGCATAATGATTAATCACATGGCTTAAATTCATCAGTCTCAATTTTGAAACTATATATGTTAGACCTTTTGTTAAAGTGCTGTGAATAATTATGTTTTAAGTGGAATAAAACGATAAATAAGCTTTGTGCCGACCTCAAATAAATATAAATAATATTGGCCTAAATTACTGTGGCTAACTATCACATTCAAACATTAACATACGTTTTCATTACAACTGTCCAAAGTGAAATATGTCAGCTGTTGGCGTAGGGATGCATCAGGGACTATTTCTAGTGGCTTTTTGAGTTGTCATCCAAGTAAACTTGGGGGGTGAATGTACTTTAAATGGAAAGACAAGGAATTTTTAAAGAAATGTTAGGGATGAATTTGTTAGTTACCTGACAGGTAGTATTTCCTTAAATGGAAACTAGAAAAAAACTTTACTTTTTGAAGGATTCTAAACACTCGCCCATTTTTCCAAAGATGCACAAAAGTAAGGGCTGGCCCCTCAAGTCAGCTGACTACAAGCAGGTGCAGGTCTTTTTCGTGCGTTGAAGTCTCCTAATGTCAATCAAAGGCTTACCTTATCTTGACACAAGTCAGAAGTTCTCTAAGTTGAGGCGATTCACCCTCCAGAATGACAAAGGGTCGCTAGAAGCATCTCAAGTAGCTACAATGTCTGAGGTTTTACCAGAATACTTTATCACGGGTCCACACTACACTAGAATCAGGAGGTCCCAGGTGCTAGACAAGGTCCACACTACATTAGAATCAGGAGGTACCAGGTGATTAGACAAGGTCCATACTACACTAGAATCAGGAGGTCCCAGGTGCTATACAAGGTCCATACTACACTAGAATCAGGAGGTACCAGGTGCTAGACAAGGTCCATACTACACTAGAATCAGGAGGTACCAGGTGCTAGACAAGGTCCATACTACACTAGAATCAGGAGGTCCCAGGTGCTAGACAAGGTCCATACTACACTAGAGTCAGGAGGTCCGAGGAGCTAGATAAGATCCACACTATACTAGAATCAGGAGGTACTAGTTGCTAGACAAGGTTCACACTACACTAGAATCAGGAGGTACTAGTTGCTAGACAAGGTTCACACTACACTATAATCAGGAGGTACTAGTTGCTAGACAAGGTTCACACTACACTATAATCAGGAGGTCTCAGGTCCTAAACTAGGTTCACACAACATTATAATCAGGAGATCCCAGGTGTTAGACAAGCTCCACGCTACACTAGAATTAGTAAGTTCCAGGTGCTAGACAAGGTTCACACTACACTATAATCAGGAGATCCCAGGTGCTAAACTAGGTTCACACAACACTAGAATCAGAAGATCCCAGGTGTTAGACAAGGTTTACACTACACTAGAGTCAGGAGGTCCCAGGTGTTAGACAAGCTCCACGCTACACTAGAATCAGTAAGTTCCAGGTGCTAGACAAGGTCCACACTACGCTAGGATCAGGAGGTCCCAGGTGCTTGCAGGTTCTCGTGACTAGCGGCCATCTCACGAATCACGACCGTGAACTATAACGGGTCCGTCAGCGTTTAGCGGCTGAGGACGGTCTGTACGGGACCGGTTGTTGGCCAACAGAGTGATGGATGACGTCACGATCTCCTTCAATGTACGCTCGGACAAAAGCTGGAAGAGCGTTTACTTTTGTTTTGAAAGTTTTACTTGAATGCGATGTTGTAAGACTTCTAACGATTGTGTTAATAAATCTAATCAAGATTTTTTTTGTATCTTTAGTGAAATGAGTAATTTGTTAATGCCTCACTCACTTTTTAAAGTTCAATTCGAAACCGTGATTCGAAACCGTGGGAAAACCCAAGGCCCACCGACAGTGAGGTCTATCAAATCTACTCTATTATAACTGAAATAAGCGATATTTTAGGGGACCGGTTGACACGCCTGACATACCAATGAGAACTAGTTTCCGGTCAAGACATTGGCTGCTTTGGAAATGTGCTGATTTTCATGCAGGGTTGTGATTAGTTACTAACCCTCTCTCTCATCGATGTTTTTACATCGCCTGTGTCTCATTTCTCTAGGCCATGTCTCCCACATTGGTGGTTACTTTGTTCAAGGAGTCAGTTTTGAAATAGGCTCCACCAGTTTACGTGGAAATCAAAGTTCGAATCTCGGCAGGGTCCCATATGTAGTTTATCACTGCCAGATTTCCCATCATATCTACACAACTCCGAACAAACAAAACAAGGATTTTACTGGTTGTTCTTTATCGGTGTGAAACGTGGTTTATCACCTTCCATAACGAAAGTAAATTTAGGCTGTTAGAAAACAAGAGGCTTAAGAAGATTTTTGGTCCAAAAAGGGATGAAGATATTGTGGAGTGAGGGAGGTTATATAATGATGCGTTACATACCCTGTACTCATCACAAGGCATTGTTAAGGTAATCAAATCTCGCCTATTACGATGGGCAGGTCATGCTGCGGGAATGGGAAAATCTAGAAGCGTGTTCAGGGAACTGACTGGTAAACCCAATAGGAAGATCTAGACGCAGATGGGAGGATGACATTAGAATAGACCTGAAATAAATAGTGTGTAATGAGGTGGACTGGATAGAATTAGCTCAAAATAGGGATAGGGTGTAAAGAGGTGGACTGGATAGAACTATCACAAGATAGGGATAGGGTGTAATGAGGTGGACTGGATAGAACTAGCTCAAGATAGGGATAGAATGTAATGAGGTGGACTGTATAGAACTAGCTCAAGATAGGTATAGAGTGTAATGAGGTGGACTGGATAGAATTAGCTCAAGATAGAGATAGTGTAATGAGGTGGACTGGATAGAATTAGCTCAAGATAGGGATAGGGTGTAATAAGGTGGACTGGATAGAACTAGCTCAAGATAGACATAGGGTGTAATGAGGTGGACTGGATAGATCTAGCTCAAGATAGGGATAGGGTGTAATGAGGTGAACTGGATAGAATTAGCTCAAGATAGGGATAGGGTGTAATGAGGTGTACTCGATAGAACTAGCTCAAGATAGGTATAGAGTGTAATGAGGTGGACTGGATAGAATTAGCTCAAGATAGACATAGGGTGTAATGAGGTGGACTGGATAGATCTAGCTCAAGATAGGGATAGGGTGTAATGAGGTGAACTGGATAGAATTAGCTCAAGATAGGGATAGGGTGTAATGAGGTGTACTCGATAGAACTAGCTCAAGATAGGGATATGTGACGTACTTTTTTAAGTGTGGCAATACACTTTCGAGTTTCTAGTGCCATTCAGATTCGATTAAAATTTGAAAATCTTTGATTTGCAAATACTTAATACATCCCTCCCTTCCCCCCTTTCTAAAGTTAGTTTCTGGGTACATCACCGAGCTGTATTCTCCAGCAAGGATATAATAGAGCTCTCATAGAAACCAATGATTGATGGGCTTACCTGAGGCCCTGATACCAGAAAGAAAGTTGTTGTTACGTAAACAGACCCAGCCAATGAATATCTCGCAAGATCCACTGGCATGCGACCGGCCGTCCATGAAATTGGATGTTGGGGTCCTTGTGGGACGGTAATGGCTCGGCTCGGACTTGTGATCGGTCGAGAGCCCAACTGGTGAATTGTAGAGGAGAGAACTGGGCTGATCCACTTCCAGTTGTATATCGCCAGGTCTCATTATGTTCGAAGAAGGCAATCAGTCAATGGCCGCTTTTTTTTATTAGCGCCGTGTCTTATTACTACCGGTTCAGGTTATAGGCATGATATGTACTAATTACGTTAATGAGATAAGGGACGAGGAATGTTGAATTTAGAATAAGTGTACCAGTATTTGCGTAAAGGGAGAGGGGGAGAACGTATAGTATAAAAAACACCCTAATTCCAACTGACAGAGGCTAGAACCCCGATCTCCGTGTCATCGGAAGTTCAGTCTATTGCGAGAGTAACGCTTTAGACCACGCGGCCACCAAATAAAGTCGGTTTATTCTTAAATTGTCTTTAAGGACGCCGTCTACTTTAAAAGGAAGTAAGTATCCTTACATTGCGGTATCTGTGATGAAGCAACCTACTTGAAGGGGAAGTATCCTCTCAATGTTGTATTTCTTATAGGGAATGTCAGTTCTGAAGCTTATAAACCACTAAAAAAACCCTATAAACCCCAGAATGTTCTATTGTGACCTTTTTTAAAATAAGATCACTTTATTTGTTTGAGGAAGGTTGTGTCTATATTTTTAACCATTTACTTTGATCTCCGAACTGAGACATTTCTCGTGAAACGTCCTTGAAAATAAGCTAATTTCACGTTTTTAAGAATCTATTTAAATCATCAAACTCAAAATGTAAGTCCTGTAATCCTATAACTTTTACCTAAATATTATCGCTAGCTTTATTTTGAAATGACGTGAGATTTAGGACGTCTGCGAAGCGTCCATAGCGTTCAGTTAGACGGCCTCCTTAAGCCCTTGCCCTAGATTGGCGTGCCTGCCTCAGATATCACAGTGACTTATACTGTGGCCGATATTGCATAGAATCCCACCTGTGGTCATGGTGACTAAGAGGTCGGGGTTTGAATCTTGTTTGGGTGTACTGGGGGTAGTTTTCCTATCCTTTATCTACGTGAATGCTGGTGTATTTCTTCTAAGCCCACCTCCTCACACATAACCTTTGGATTAAGCCGTTAATAGACCCCGTGTTGAACGTAATAATGAAAATTAAAAGACATAGTCGCCTCGTCGCGATTCCACCCGCGCAGCAGTTCTGTTTGAGGAGTTGCGTGCTCGAGGCTAAGTCAAGAGCTACAACCGTTTACACCTTAGTTTCTGCAGACTGAACTGAGGTTACCGGGTTCGATTCACGGTGGTGCTTGAAGATATATTGCCTTAAAATAGAGTAGCTAATCTTTCATTGTATGTGAAGTAACTTAGCAAACTTTCTAGTAGTTGAGTAAGGAGCGAATAAATCTATTTAAGAAAAGAAGATTTAAGTTCTGTGTTTGTTTAACCAAAAAAGAAGTAATTATTTAATAACAAAATGATTCAAAATAATAGGTATAAGGTTAATAAAACCAATAAAGTAAAAGATAATTATAAATTATAAAATTAAATTACAAGTGTATAATTGATACACTATCAAATATCATGCAACGCATTATATAGAATAAAAAATAAAAATAGAAATGCAGAACTTGTGATAGTGAAAAAAAATATTGGTTACAAATAATTGAGGCAAGTCATGACACACACACCTATTGATGTGAAATATTGTTCATTGATTAGTAAATGATTGTGTTTATGTAATCCTCACCACACAAAATGGTGGGGGCTTTGTGTTCAGGGCATTGCTAGATTTTAGTCATTAGAAAAGGTATAAAGGGTTGGGGACTAATGAAGGGCTCATGTTCACTTTAAATTATAAGCTAAAACAATTTCCTACTAAATGAGTATCAACATGAATACAATTTATAATTGAATTAATTATGTAGGTATTATAAATAAGTTACTTTAAGGCGCTATAATAGTCGACCAGTAATTCATCAGCCAGAAAGCGAGTGCGTTCATAACGTTCCTGGGTGGAGATGTCTGTCAGTAGGAAAACAAACTGGAGAGAAAGAAAATGCAAATGACCATACAATATGTGTTGACTAAATGACATCATTCTATTAACAAAGATCCATTCTACGCTCCTATAACAGTGTATTGTGACCCTCCTATTAAATTACATCATTCTACTCACAAAGATCCATTCTACGCTCCTATAACAGTGTGTTGTGACTATTAAATTACATCATTCTACTCACAAAGATCCATTCTACGCTCCTATAACAGTGTGTTGTGAGCCTTCTATTAAATGACATCATTCTATTCACAAAGATCCATTCTACGCTCCTATACCAGTGTGTTGTGACCCTCCTATTAAATGACATCATTCTATTCACAAAGATCTATTCTACGCTCCTATAACAGTGTGTTGTGACTATTAAATGACATCATTCTATTACCAAAGATCCATTCTATGCTCCTATACCAGTGTGTTGTGAGCCTCCTATTAAATGACATCATTCTATTCACAAAGATCCATTCTACGCTCCTATTACAGTTTTTCGTACTTGACGTAACGAGGAGGTCCCAAGTGCTAATGACCCCTCAGGCGCGTGTTTACTAAAACCACTCTTTTAATAAACATCCCATGTCCAATTACGTGATATTTCAATGACGCCAAAAGCGTTTGACTGACCCACGTCTTACCACCCATTCAGGATATCCCTAGGTTTATTGACCCACGTCCTACCCCCCGTTCAGGATATCCCAATATTTACACTGACCGTATAGGGTGGAAGGAGGTAGAATCATTTCGGATGGAAGTGCACCCGCATTTTAGTGGAGGGTGTGCGAGAAACCGTTCAGGAAAAAAAATACACCCTCTTAAAAACTCGACAGGTATTTTCGCCATCGGTAAAACTAGACAAAATAAGACTGACGCTTTTGTACATTAGTCTTTCTTCTTGCGTGTGTCTAAAATGTTTAATTAACTTAATAAGTCTTGGCTGGATCTTTAGTAAAGCAAAACTAAATTAATTTTAGCAACATATTTTTGGGGTCAACCATCCCTTGATCCCATTGGATTTCTTCTCTTTACGATGTTAATTAAGTTGGACGCAATTTTTTTTTTTATTAGAACTCTCCTCGACCTCCCTTTGAAGGGGGATTCCCTACTTTACTTTTACTAACCCCCCCCTCCCTCTTCGCTCTCTATTACACTCCCGTTTTTTTTAAATAATAAATTGCGGGATGAGTTTTCCAGACATTGCGGCCAAAATAAGAGAGATTAGTGGATGGAGGTCAGAGGTCAGGTCTTCCCCTATCCCGGCCTTGAGACTGTTTCTTTATTGTTGATTAATTAGGGCAAAGTAATTAGCAGCAGGAATTTGGTGCAGGAATATTTTTTTGTTAATTTTATAATCGAACTACGGAACAAAATCAGGCTTTGAGGTTTTGGGATAAAAATGAGCGATAGATAGTTTGGAGTTTTTATTTTACTTTTTACTTTCTTTTGAAACCTCGGATTGAGAAAGTATTGTGATCGTAAAAAAATCTCGCTCGAGATTTTGATAAATGTCGACGTTTCATGACCCCATGAAATTAAAAAAGTGGTCTTCACAATGCCATCTGTCTGTCTGTATCTTAGACCAGAGCCGAAACTACTTCACCGATTGGGCTAAAACTTGGTATCTATGGTTTTCATAAGTACCCTCGCTCCCCCTGAAGGTTTTTTTCGAATTAGATATCTAGCTCTAAATTTAAGGGTAGAGCAAAAAGAGAAAAAATAGATTTTCTCGAAATTAGCTCCAAAGCTTTTGATTAAATTTGGTATCTCTGTAATCTGTATATTTTTATAAACAAGATGGCAACTCTCATGTTCTCATGAAAATGACATTAGGGTACTTTACATGGGGAAAATTAAAAATTTTGATCATTTCTCCACAACTATTTGAGATAAGAAATAAATTATTATTGTAAAGTTGTAGTACTATTAAAGATAAAATCATTTATTTGAAATGTATTTTTATAAAACCAATCATCCCTGAGCTATAAGCAAATATATATATACTTTTTAATTCAGGCCTTTGAAAATGAATTCGTTTCTTATGCTCTTTGCTGGACAAAGATGTTTCGCTTTTCTCAATATTTTTGTAACAGTGTTCTTAGTTTCTAATGCCATAGAGTTAGTAACAGTGAGTATTATTTCATTTATGGTCTTTGGTGTAATGTTTCTACAACAATGTATATACCATTATTTCGTTTCACAAATCTAAGTCTAAATAAATGTCTATTTTAAGATAAAAGCTTGCACCGTACCATTAATTTTATCAGCCCAACTTTGCTGGAGTTTTTTTAACATGTGTATTTTACACGAAAATTTTGGACTATTTTTTCCCGCGTAATATTTCTGTGATTCCACCATCCACTTTACACAATATTACGGACACAGTCCCTCTAAATTCCTTTCCTTAATCCTACGCTTTAGACTAAGCTTTATTTTTGCCACCACGCCTGGGCTAAGGATGAGGAAGGTTGAGTTTTAGAGGAAGTGTACCCCACATTTGCATGAAGAGAGAAAGAGCGGAAAACCATTTATGAAACACCACCCTCATTCTCTTAAAACGTCAGCTTGTAGTTTCTACTGACATGAGTAAAAAATGCTTCTAAATGGTTATACAGCAGCTGTGAATATACTTTTGATATATTTAAGTTTGTAAAATGCTCCTTCCCCCCTCGCTACTTGTGTAGATTACAAAGTTAGTAACAGTCAGTGTTTAATAAACAACAAACGGGACGGTTTCACATTTAATTACACTGTATATCTTCATAAATTATGTATTCTGGACAACGTGTTGGTTGATCCCGTGAGTGTTTGTGCCCTGGGGATAATAACCTTGTGTGTTTGTGACCTGGGAAAAATAACCATGTGTGTTTGTGCCCTGGGGAAAATAACCGTGTGTGTTTGCACCTTGGGGAAAATAACCATGTGTGTTTGCGCCTTGGGGAAAATAACCATGTGTGTTTGTACCCTGGGGAAAATAACCGTGTGTGTTTGTGCCCTGGGGAAAATAACCGTGTGTGTTTGTGCCCTGGGGAAAATAATCATGTGTGTTTGCGCCTTGGGGAAAATAACCATGTGTGTTTGTGCACTGGGGAAAATAACCATGTGTGTTTGTGCCCTGGGGAAAATAACCGTGAGTGTTTGTGCCCTGGGGAAAATAACCATGTGTGTTTGCGCCTTGGGGAAAATAATCATGTGTGTTTGTACCCTGGGGAAAATAACCATGTGTGTTTGTACCCTGGGGAAAATAACCGTGTGTGTTTGTGCCCTGGGGAAAATAACCATGTGTGTTTGTGACCTGGGAAAAATAACCATGTGTGTTTGTGCCCTGGGGAAAATAACCGTGTGTGTTTGCGCCTTGGGGAAAATAACCATGTGTGTTTGCGCCCTGGGGAAAATAACCATGTGTGTTTGTGCCCTGGGGAAAATAACCTTGTGTGTCTGTGCCCTGGGGAAAATAACCGTGTGTGTTTGTTCCCTGGGGAAAATAACCATATGTGTTTGTGCCATGGGGAAAATAACCTTGTTTGTTTGTGCCCTGGGGAAAATAACCATGTGTGTTTGTTCCCTGGGGAAAATAACCATGTGTGTTTGTGCCCTGGGGAAAATAACTATGTGTGTTTGTGCCCTGGGGAAAATAACCGTGTGTGTTTGTGCCATGGGGAAAAATAACCATGTGTGTTTGTGCCCTGGGGAAAATAACCGTGTGTGTTTGTGCCCTGGAGAAAATAACATTCTGTGTTTGTGCCCTGGGGAAAATAACCGTGTGTGTATTTGTACCCTGGGGAAAATAACCGTGTGTGTTTGTGCCCTGGGGAAAATAACCATGTGTGTTTGCGTCCAATTTATATCTAAATCCCTCCTATCGTTCTGAGGGTGAATGTTTGTATTTAAAAAATTTGTTTATACTATATTTACCTACGAAAACATTTAATTTTTGTTTTATTTTTTATCTCGGCAGAATAGAAGTATCAGGTCAATGATTAACCTAACCTAGCCTAGCCTAACCTAGTCTAGCCTAACCTAACCTAGCCTAACCTAACCTAACCTAACCTATCAATATTCCTTCATACTAATATTATTATTATTATTATTATTATTATTATTATTATTATTATTATTATTAGCACCGCGTATTACTACCCGTTCGGGCTATACGCACTTACGCTAATGTGCAATGGTAGGGTGATTGTGAGACGAAATGGAGGACCTACAGTTTAACGTGG
>CABFWB010000852.1:120928-185629 GCA_902151455.1 Timema bartmani
AGGAATGTGTAATACCTGCTTCAGAAGTAATAGCTACCCTTTCCATTCTAGTTACAGTCTCACCAGGAATGTGTAATACCTGCTTCAGAAGTAATAGCTACCCCCTCCCAACACAACCCTCTCCAGTCTAGTTGCAGTCTCACCAAAAATGTGTAATATCTCCTTCAGAAGTAAATACTACCCCAAATTTATATTTGGAGTATTTATGCATTTATAACATATCTATAGTATTTAGAAATACACTTATTCAATATAAATGCCAAAAACCCATTCAAAAATTCCCAAATATTACTAAAAAAATGGTTGAAAATAACCTAAAAAGGACACAAAAAATATTACCTTAAAATCCAAAATGTCAAAAAATGACCAAAAAATTATCCATAAAAATATATTTCCACAACCAGGGGATCAAGAAGAGAATGTATGTGCACATGAGCAGTGTCTGTGATGTAAAAAAAAAGAGAACAATGGCATGTGATCAAAGTCCGGGCCCTGACCTAATGACAATAATTATCTTGATATTGAAGAGTGTGTCTCCAAGGAAACTTTAAAGCATAACATAATATTTCATATTAACTTTAGCAGGATTTATGAGTTTTAGTGAAGGACGGACTAAAGCGTCAATTGGCCTCACTTTCTAAAATAAGATTACAATACATATTGTGTTTTTTTAAATATTTACTACCTTTAAATCTAGCAGTAAAGAACAGGACAAATTTTAAAAGATCTCCCCAAACCCGAGTTGAAATATATTTTAAGTGACAGTGAAAGCGACCTTGGTAGATTTATTTCTAAGAAGGAAAATCGTCCAAGGGGAAGGGATGAGTGTTGAAATAATCCCTTGAGGCAGCCATTGGAGAAACACTCGCGATAACACCAGAAAACAGAGTGGACGTGTGTTAACACTCGCTGTAACACCAGCAAACAGAGTGGACATGTGTTAACATTCACTATAACACCAGCAAACAGAGTGGACGTGTGTTGACACTCGCTGTAACACCAGCAAACAGAGTGGACGAGTGTTAACACTCGCTGTAACACCAGCAAACAGAGTGGACGTGTGTTGACATTCGCTGTAACACCAGCAAACAGAGTGGATGTGTGTTAAAACACTCGCGCAGTCAAAGTGTTGGAGATGAACTGGTCACTTCAATTCAACTTACATTATTTAACCAAAGTGTGGAATAGATTAATTCTAATATTTAATACATGATTGTTATTTTTTGTTATCTTCTATTTAAATCAATCCCAGTCTAATCATTGGCTAAGAACGTGAAACTACATGGAGCCCGAACACAATAAACTCTAGTATTTAAATCTAGCGCTGAGATTTAACTGACTCATGTGATCAGGCCCGGTCAGGATCTGAACCAAGGACGCCGGAACGGATATGACCACGTGACGCTAGAACTTGTTCGACGCCTGGTCAAGGATTTCGATTGGAGACATATAGATAGGGCGGGAACATGTACCTGTAAGAAGAGCACGTGATATAAACATCAAGCTCACCTGACCTGGTATCACCGGTGATGGAGAGGTCAGGGTTCAAATCCCGGTCTGGTGGTGTTTATCTCTAAATAGTCCAACACATTAGCTCAGTCGGTAGTGTGCCTGCCTACAAAGCTAAGGGTCCCAGGTTCGATTCCCGGTATGACCAAAAAAAAATATCGTTTTGTGAGATTGGTGTTTCCCCTTTCACAGTGGTGAATAAACGGCCTGGGGGCTGGATGTGGTGTCTGTTCTAGATTTAAGTTAGTTCATAAGCCATGTGCTGATATAGCCATGATGTTCAGAAAGTGTACGTTAAATTAGAAATATATTTATAATTATAAACATACATAAATGGTTTTCCACGCTTTCCCTACACGTAAATGCAGATACATTCCATTTAAAAAATCTACCTTCCTCGTCTCCCTACCCTGTTTGTGTGTTTGAAGTTGGATAGTCCGGAAGAGGACTAGGACACGAGTTAAATAGGGCAGGGCATTAGAACTTATTATAACAAGGAGTTCCCAGGTAATAATAACAGACTAGGACATGAGTTAAATAGGGCAGGACACAAGAGATTATTATAATAAGGAGTTCCCAGCTGCAAATAACAGACTAGGACACGAGTTAAATAGGGTAGGGCACGATAACTTATTATAACAAGGAGTTCCCAGGTGCTAATAACAGACTAGGACACGAGTTAAATAGGGCAGGGCACGATAACTTATTATAACAAGGAGTTCCCAGGTGCTAATAACAGACTAGGACACGAGTTAAATAGGGCAGGACACGATAACTTATTATAACAAGGAGTTCCCAGGTAATAATAACAGACTAGGACATGAGTTAAATAGGGCAGGACACGATAACTTATTATAACAAGGAGTTCCCAGGTGCTAATAACAGACTAGGACACGAGTTAAATAGGGCAGGACACGATAACTTATTATAACAAGGAGTTCCCAGGTAATAATAACAGACTAGGACACGAGTTAAATAGGGCAGGACACGATAACTTATTATAACAAGGAGTTCCCAGGTGCTAATAACAGACTAGGACACGAGTTAAATAGGGCAGGACACGATAACTTATTATAACAAGGAGTTCCCAGGTGCTAATAACAGATTAGGACACGAGTTAAATAGGGCAGGACACAAGAGATTATTATAATGAGTTCCCAGGGCTAATAACACAGACCTGAAAGATTAACAGTAATAATATTAATTATTTTCTTCCATCAAGATTCTTAGAAATCTGTCAAATAATTGAGATTTACAAATTGTCGTTTGTCAAATTACAAACTAATCTAAACAAACATTTTAAGTGTATTTATCGAGTGTAATTTACTATTTGTTCAAAATATATACATCCTGAAATCAACGAGTCATTATCTCATTTCATAAAACCCGGGCGATTAACTTTTTATTTAAACGTACAACTCTATTGAGAGAAAAAAACACTAGGAAACGGACACTTAACCTAAAGTCTTATTAAATGTAACCTAATCAAACCCGGTCGAAATACCACCTGCTTTGTAACAAATTACTCACATAGTTTACAATTTTGTACGGATCACTTTAATTAAGTCATCGTTTGGATATTGCCTCGAATATCTCGTTTCAGGGGAAGTTTTCCATGAACCATGATCAAACAACTTCCTGATTTATATATATTTTTTCTTAATTTAAAGAGGCTGCCTTTGGGAGCGTCAAATTTGGTTTTGAAAACAATTTGGATAATTGCCTGTATAATTTTTGTCTTGGTTTTTTTTTAGCACCGCATCTTACTACCCGTTCGGGTTACATGCTCATGTACTAATTACGCTAGTGGTTTCAGGGATTAGGAACGTTATATTTAGAGGAAGTGTACCCGCATTTGAGTGGAAAACCATTTTTGAAAACCAGCCTCACTTCATCCAACTGAGATTCGAACGTCGATCTCTCCGTCATCGGCAGGGTGGTTTTTCCAAAATGGTTTTCCACTCTCCTTTTATACAAATTCGGGTAAACTTCCTGTAAATATAGCCTTCCAAATCTCCTAAACTGTTAGCGTAATCAATAGACCATATAATCATATAACCCGAATGGGTATTAAGACGTGCTACAAAAAAAATCGGTAGTAATTTTGTAACTAAGTGGGCCGGCCACCTCAGAAAGCAAGAAATCACCGAAAAGACGTTCAGCTCTAACGCAATATTTAATTCTACGATGCGTTTTTTCAAAACATGGCTCACAGCAAAATAAAGTCGAAATATTCCAACATGGCCCCTTTCCCGTAATAACCCTATAGTTTAGTCTTCTAAATATGAAAAACGTGTGAGAATGTGATAATGGCTCATTTTCAACGACTTGGTAACTATATTAACGGAGCTATGAGACTAGTCTTGATGAAAAGGGCTCTAGATTTAGCCTTCCTCTAACAATTATTACAGTAATTCTTAAGAAATTTGAGAGCTAGCAGCGTGCTTTCCGCTTTACTTTGAGATAAGAAGATGTGTACTTTTCTTTCCCCTCCTTCTTATTGACATGTTAAATGGTGGTTGGAGGCGCAAGGCGAAAGGGAGTATAAGCTTAAACAGAATATATAACTAGTTACAGAAAACGACACAGATCATTGTATTTTAAGTCGTGTGGTTTGACAGCATTTAATACTTTCTCGCTGACACAAGGAGCCGACCTTACTGTGGATTGACACGTTCACCGAAAAAACAATCCGCAGAACAGAAACGAGGTCACGTGATGAGCTTTAAGCCAATCACAATCATCGGCGCGAGCTGTTATTTTCAAGTTCAACTCATCTCTACTCTGCCCGATCTGTCTGAGATGTTCGGCACGGGAGACCCAATCAAATCTCAAAACCAAGCATATCAAATCAGTGCGCATGCGCTGTAGAGCTAGAAGCCAGCAGACAGCTTCACTGGCCGTTGTGAGGAGATTTGAAATAACCAGTTAATGTAAAGCATGTGTATAGATGTATTGGATTGTGCGACGACACAGCGTTATAATTTGAAAACATTAATCGGGAGAATGATCCAAAATATACGTTTATCCACTAGAAAATAAAATACGTTGATAATTAGTGGTTTTAAGTTTGTGTTGCAAAGCATCATGGGTCAACATACAGCTTGTGAATTACTGAAACACTCGAGCAGATTCTGCCCTCTGTTTTTGGCGAACGTGTGAATCACGCTTTAATGTATTTTATAGCCAAGGAAACACGGCAAAGCTCCCCTTAAGCCCAAGAACAGGAACCAATTCCTTTTAATCTCCTCTGATTATAGATTTCACTGGTTCAGCGGAGCTATCCGCTTTGTTTTAGGAAATTACATCTCAATTTAATTTCAGGGAACTATTTTTGATGTTGTTCCGTCTTGGCGCGTAAGAAAACTGCTATAATAAATTGTATTTACGGTTATAATTTCAAAGTGGACGGTGAACGTCGAGCTTCGCCACCAATCAGATTTCCAGCAAAGTCAAGAGTCTCCGAATTATGAGGGCGTGACCAACTTATTTATGCTGACATCGCTATAATAAAGGGGGAGGGGTCAGGGGGTGGAGAACATTTTTTAGCACATCTTACTACCCGATCGGGTTACACGTCCATGCACTAAAAACGCTATTGGGCTAAGGATGAGAAAGGTCTAATTGCCCCCATCCTCCGCGTTACACCAGTTTTTAAAATTGTTAATGTGGCCCTTGACACAATTCTTTTTAAAGAGAAATATCGTTTTCCTGCTGTGTTTCTCATGGAATCGTCATTTCCGAAGATTCAAACCCACTAAAATAATCCTCAATTATCTTATAATGAATGTTCTGTCGTGTTCCTGTTAGCAGAATGACTTTGTTTCAGAAAGAATATAATATCTATGTTTCCAACCAAATACTTTGATCTCAGATCAGAGACATTCCACGTAAAATGTCCTTGAAAATTGGCTCATTTCACCTTTTTATAGTTATTTTTAAATTTTTAAACCTAAAATATAAAAGATAAATACAAATTTAAACAAAGATTTTTCTTATTCTTTAAATTGAAAAATGACACCTGGGTGCGGGAATTGAACCCGGAACTTATGGTTCAGTGATTTAATGCTCTTACCACTGAGCTAACCAGGAGTCGTCCCGTGCTCAGGGTAATTCTTCACTCCTAGTTTAAGGCAGAGCCTGTGATGGACGTGTGGGGATCGCCAGTTATATGTGGCACTTGTACAGTTAAGGCCCTCCCGAATCGAAGGTGGCTGCGCTATCTGATAGTTCGTGATTTTAATTGATCACGCAGATGTAGATGACGATTTCCACACGTCCATCACAGACTCTGCTTTAAAAATTAGTGAAGAATTGCCATAGATATGGAATGACTCCTGGATAGCTCAGTGGTTAGATCATTGGCGTACTACGTCAAAAGGTCCCGGGTCAATTCCCGTGTCCAGGTGTCATTTTTCAATCTAAAGACTATTATAGGGACAGGGTGATAAATTTCAACTTCAATTTGGCGCGAACCTTATTTTAAATTAAATTAACAAAATTAATTTAAAAAAACGTAGGATTATTTTTACGTCGGTAGTGTGTCTCAGCACTTCTGTAGGCGGCCCCTTCTAGTCCTGTCCTTGGTTTATTAAGAGCCATTGTGGACGTTTCCACGAAATGTGGCCATTGAAATGTCTGTCATGTAGTGCGACTGATCATAGCCCAAGTCACCAATCATCCTCATCATCCTCCTGACTGTCGTGAATATAGAACAGTGGCTTGGGGGTTATTAAAACCCTCCCCTTTCAGCCTCCTCGTATACTTGGTTGCAACAAACTAGACAAGGAGACAGTGGCGGATCCACTGGGGATTATGGGAATGATCCCCCCCTTCCCTGTATAGAAAACAATCAAAAATATTGAAATCAATACCTTAATGTTGTAAAGAATTAATATCATTTCTCTCACCTTATCTCCTATTTGACCTAATCAATCATTCTTTCAGTTTAGCTCTAATGTGCAGAAAAGCAAGTGGCCTTAAACTAAAATCTCCATTTTGTTTAGTATGATAATGTCGTAGCTTGCAGGCTTAGATAATCTAGAACATGTAAGAATAACGTAAGCCTAAGAACTCATACTGTCACCTGTCCTGAATCAACAGTCACGTATTCGTATCAAATCATGTTTTTAAAAACAGAGATTGTTTTGCCAATTAGCATAACACAGAGTATTGACATAACCAGTAGCTCAGGGGAAGCACCCCTCGTTTTTTTGTGTGCAACAGCGAGTTTTTGGATCTTTTGAAGGAGAGGGGTGTTGGAGAACGATACCAGTTGTTAGGAGGATAGTACGAAGTGCTCTACATACTCAGCTACCAAGTCACAGCAAATTTTAGGGAGAATATCCTACAGCTAGAGGCTCTGTTCTGTACGGCGTAGGATGCTCCAACCCTTCTTAGAAGTCTGAGATAGATCACAGCCGCGTATCACCGGGAAGTCGGGTGTTAGAGACCAGTTAGGGTTATAATACCGCACATAGGTCAGGGCACGGAACTGCTGAGTACGGACATTGATAGGACAAGGACCTTTTTCCAAACTCTTTCAACCAGTTCTAAAACCTACATCACATTTATACACTCGTAGAATAAATTAATCAATAGTTAATTAATAAACAAGATCAAAACTAACCCCACAATTATTTTCCGGTGCCTATCCATCCCACTAAGCAACCCCGACACGTCGGCCCGCGGGCTGGGGGAGAAGTGACAGTACCGTAACTAAATATTTGTATTAAAATACATATTTTTTCTATCAATAATAAAACATTTAAGACCCATGTACAGTACATATTTATTACTTTTATGGTGACAGTGACTTTGTATTTTATGGGTTTTTATACGAAAATTACAAATTTGTTAATCAAAATTGTATTTTTTCTTACAAGTCCTCTTTTTATTATTATGATTATTAATTACATTTTTTTATAAATCAGCAATATTATCATTATTATCTAAATTAATATAAATTAAAATCTTGATTATTTAAAACTGTTAAATTTATACATGAAGGAGCCTTATGAAAACCAATCCCTTACCCCTCTCCCCTCCCGACAACAGAGATTAGAGATTATGTTCGGTTAGCCAGGTTTAGCACTTATTTCCTTACGAACCACTACAGAAGTACATTTTCCGCAGAAAATTTCCACTTTTTTTCACCCCCGAAAAATTTCAGATTAGGAAAATTTTCAATTATTTTGTTCTGGGAAGGGGTTTTAACCCTCAGTTAGATAATCCCAAGGATGTTAACACCAGAAACATTATCAAATGATCTCTACCTTGGTAATGAATCAGTAGAACAACAAAATAATTTGCTAAAATCTTTGCCCCCTATTATACTCGTTCATAGCTCTTCCACCACTCATCCCCAAACATCCTATTTGATGTAGGCATCTCCGCCCCCAATTCAGCTTCTCCCCCTACTTGGTAAGCCACAAACCACCACTGCGGAGAATTTACAAAAAAAAATTCATCTCCATGAACATACGTATTTGACAACTAGGAAATGTTTCTGTTCGGGTTATACGTTTATTAGCACTACTTAGCTAATGACTGATAGTTTTAGGGATTGGGAAAGTTATATTTAGAGGAAGTGTGTGCGTGGAGGGAAAGTGGAAAACCATTTTGGAAAAAACCACCCTCATTACACCTGACCGAGATTTGAACCTCGATCTCCCCATCATCGGCGGTCTAGTCTATTGCGAGAGTAGCGCGTTAGACCACACTGCCACCGAGGTGCATTAGGAAAATTTACCAGGTCACTTTCATGTATCCATACGTCAAACCGTGTTATCTGCAAGACCATGTTGAGCATCTGTCCCTTTTGGCAGTCAAAACTTACATAATAAACAGTTCGTTTTTAATTATTATTTTCTTTTAACTATTTTTACATTATTAAAATACGAACTTATGAAAATAACCGTTTGAACGTTTCTTTAATTGTTGTAGCACCTTCTGCGGTTCACTTAAAAATGATTTACAAACTATAGTTTCTAAAGGGCTGCCTTTTCTTCATAAATAAATATGAACAACCTGATGAGTTGAATGAGGTTTATGACGTCAATACAACCCTTATCCTTGCACTTGTGAATTACAAAATAAAACCTTTTTATTTTGAAACTAATACGCTGTATGAAATTTCTCTAAGTTATAAAAACACATTTATTTATGTTATGATTTATGATGGCCAGCTATAAGAATATAAAAGTGTGTGTATATAATACATTTTAATTTATTATTAGATGCACTATAATATATTGTGTTGCCACAACCGCGAGACAAAAAACATAATAGTTGTATTAGAATTTTTTAGTTAGTTCAATTAGTCATGAAAAGGGCAAGGCAATTGCACATTAATCCTTAAGGTGTGGCTGAAGGGAGCAGCAAGTATTTTTACAGTTTTTATATAATATAAATGTTTTAGCAGAAATAAATCAAATATTTATCCAATAGCAAAATAAGAGTTTAATTTTCTGCACATGCTAATATCAACAGATCTTGAATATTTGTCAAGGTGTTCTGGAGTTTTGTCAAAACTTTTTAAATAAAAAGATAAAGTTTTGACAAAAATTCTAGGTCACCCTTGACAGATATTCAAGATTTGTTGATATTAGCATGTGCAGAAAACTAAACTCTATATTGCCATTGGAGAAATAGTTGATTTATTTTTGCCAAAACATTTTTATTCAATAAAAACTGTAAAATTACTCGCGCTCCCTTCGGCTGCACCTTAAGGCAGTATTATTAGAAGCTTTTGATAAATATTGCATTTATCTATGATTTTACGGAGCAAATAAAATTTATTCATACAAGTGTTGGCATTAGTGATATTCAATCATTGTTTGTAATGAGGTGCTACAAATGGTTATTTGTAAGGAAATTGAAGTTTATGAAAAGATATTCAGGTCATGGAAAAAGAATAACAAAATCCAAACTTGTTAGAATTATTACGAAGTCTATATTTATCTAACCCGTATCGTTGGGCACGTGGACAAAGGCGTTTGTCTCATCTAGGTTGTCTGGTAGGCTATATGAGGTCTGAGGTTCTAACCTTAGTTGAATATAATGAACCTCTCCCAATGGTTTTTCCTACTCGCCCTTCAAGTAAATGTGGGGGTATTTTCTATAAATTCTACCTTACTACCTACTACCTTATTAGTGTAAATACACTACTAATCCGGACGGGTAGTAAGATGCGGTGCCAGAAGAAACGATGTTATTCGCACCGGAGTGTCTATATTGACGTAACCGGACTGTATGTGTTTATGACCCAGAGGGTGTTTGTGACATTTGCAATTCAATGAGTTGGACCGTCTCAACCCCTCTCTGACTACCCTTGTGAAGACTTGTCAGCAATTACAGTCGCAACCCTCCCTCCAAACCACCCCTTTCGTGGTCAAGAAGCAGCTGGGACCTACTAGTGTCGCGACATACATTCCGTCTAATTGTGGGCTACGAGCAACGCCACCGGAATTCCTACCTTAGCTGAGTGGCAAGGGAGGCCGACCACGAGTCTGGAATACCCCGGTTCGGTTCCGGATGAGGCTGACGAAAACATTAGGTACTTTGATTTCCTTAAGAATGGATATTTGAAGCAACTTCTAGAAAATATAAACCTTTTTGAGACCAATAATATGTATTGCATTTATTATTAATTATAGAGATCGGGTGCTAGAATTCCTGAATCCCTCGAATATATGGTAATCGAGAGATTCAAGATTCGTAAAAATCTCAAATAAGTATCCTATCTCGAATACAATTAATAAGGCATTGATTTGAAATGTCTATGAGCGAGAGCAAAAGGACCTACCAAATTTCCAGGGAAAGGGTGTTTTTTCACAGACATTCCAGGGTTCTTTTACTTGCCCCAATCGACATGGAGGACTGAAGGTTTCACTTCCACTCCGAAGGAAATTGTGCTACGGATTTTTATAGCTCAATAGAAATTCCGTCCACTCCAG
Source organism: Timema bartmani (assembly GCA_902151455.1). NCBI lineage: Eukaryota > Metazoa > Arthropoda > Insecta > Phasmatodea > Timematidae > Timema > Timema bartmani. The sequence goes on from CABFWB010000852.1 coordinate 131,395, forward strand.
CTGGGTTTGAGCCCATGAACATCGGGTGCACTTTACCCCACGACAACCGAGGTCGACCTCAAGATGTAGAGTGCGTTCACTCACAATTTCAGTACATTAGTTCTAACTGTAGGTGAGCACGTCAATACCAGAGGGAAATGCTGAGAGTCAGAGAAGGGAATCTCACCTTGATCTACTTGCACTTGAGATCAGGTAGGCTGGGCTCGAACACGGAGCTTCAGAGTCCCTCGAGCAGGTACCCCGGGCGGAAGGGGACGAATCCCGCTGGACATTCTATCAACGGTCCGCCCAAATAAACGGCGAACCATATTCCCAATTATCAAACCACCCATTATAGAAACGGTCGAGACGAGGAAAAAATAAGAATTCAAACCCAAACGAGTTCGGAAACCTTTTTAAGAGCAATTTGTTCAAATGAGAGCGGATGGAGCTGATCTGCCTTGTCATTGTCTGGCTCCATAGACCCCCAACTACAATCATTACTGACCTCGCCATTCCTCGGGAGATGCATGTATTTAACTTTCCCTCCTGATAGTTATGATCATTGCTGGCTTTAACATCCAATAACACAAATCTGTAAGGGATATTTTTAAAAGCGCTTAGAACCCCCCTCCCCCTCCTTACCCTAAATACCTAGAATAGCAATAACCCATTGAGTCAGGGGTACACAAAAATGCTGGCCATCCACGGTCCTCAAGATTATCGTGTGTAGTCCGTGACAGTTTTTATATTTTGCAAAATAAAAAAAATTGTTGTAAGTCAGGTACGTAATTCTGATTTGAAAGAAGTTCAAATATTTTCATATGTTTTTCTTGCAAACTTACTTACTCTATGGCATTAGGATCTCCACCTCATTACACCTTATCCTTATCTTGAGCTAGTTCTATCCAGCCCCCCCTCATTACACCCTATCCTTATCTTGAGCTAGTTCTATCCAGTCCCCCCTCATTACATCCTATCCTTATCTTGAGCTAGTTCTGTCCAGTCCCCCCTCATTAAACCCTATCCTTATCTTGATCTAGTTCTATCCAGTCCTCCCTCATTAAACCCTATCCTTATCTTGAGCTAGTTCTATCCAGTCCCCCCTCATTAAACCCTATCCTTATCTTGAGCTAGATTCTGTCCAGTCCCCTGAACATAGTTCTAGGTTCTCCCATTCGCGCTACGTGTCCTGACCACCGTAATCTACTAGATTCTCTTATGTCTTAGCAATGTCTTAAGATGGGTACAGGGTATGCAAATCATTATTATGTAACCTCCTCCACTCCCTAGTAGCAGTTTTGGAGCAAATATCTTCCTAAGCACTTTGTTTTCGAACACCCTAAATTTGTGTTCATCATGTAAGGTAAGAGACAACATTTCACACCCATCGAGAACAAACGGTGAAACTATTATGTTGTATATTCTGAGTTTTATACTCCTGAAGAGCAGGCGAGATGTTAACAACTTACTGACCGAGTAATAGCATGCATTTCCCGACTGTATCCTTTTCCTGATTTCCAATATAATATCGCTATTGCTAGTTAAAATTGTCACTGAATATTTAAATTCATTAACTCTTTGAGATGATAATATTATGTTGTTCGCAGTAATCTCTAAAGTATCGTTCTGTGCTGATCCTTTGAGAAGTACTATTAGAATCACATACTAACAACAAGGCCGTAGCCAGCCAATAATTTCGTGGAGGAGAGGGGGGTTTGGCGGGCACATTCCCCAATCGCCGGAGGCTTGGACAAATTCTAAATGATAAACAGTTCTAGAAGCTATCTGAAGTGTTTTTTATGGCAGCATAACCCCCTAATTGCCGGAGTAATAAACACCTCTAGAAGCTCTTTGAAGTGCTTTTTATGGTAACACAGCCCTCTAATTTGTGCTTGTACCTACCTTGATTTTGATATTGTTTGAACCATAAATAAAGTTATATATATTTTTTGTTCATAAAAATTCAGGGGGGAGTTGAACCCCCGAATCCTCCCCCCTCAGCTACGGCCTTGACTAACACTTTTGATTGCTAAAATAATATTACAAAACAAATAAGTATTTCCACATAGGTTAACATTAGCGACTTTCAACCAACGTTACAGTACAAATCTTATTCTTCCCGTCAGCTACAACCACTTTTGCGCCGGATGGACTCTGACTGGCATTACAACGTATTTCAGTTTTTTAGCTGAGCTTTGAGTTAAAAAAAAACTTTGGAATCCCTTCTTTGAATAGTTAAAAACAGGTCCGGAGGGAAGTAAGGTAAAGGGACAAAAGATTGTGTTTTTCCTCCTTTCTCCCCCCTGAAGGCCCGTAACATTCCAATGGAAATGTTTTTGTCGGGTTATTGGTAGGCGTGCTAAAGTTGCGTTTGATCGTTATTCTGTTGTTTGTGTGTTCCTGGGCTCGTGTCTTAGGGTAGAAATGTGAGGAGGTATATAACCCCCCCGGGGTTACTCTGGTCTGGGTTGAAAGAAAGAGGGAGGGGGGGCTACCCAGGCATTCAAGTGGAAATGGACACAAGAAAAGGAAAAAAATTCAGATAAAAATTTAAAAGGGGGTAATAAGTTAGTTTTATAGGCTCTAAGCCATACAACATTTGAATGTGGGTGGGGTGGTGGAAGTATCTCGGCCTACTTGGAATTATTGTTATTATTATTAAAATCATCCCCCGCAGCGGGGGCCGACAAGGGGGGTTTGCACTAGGACAGTGATGGCCAACTGTTTTTAAAGAGTGCGTTTATGTTCCGATAATTTTAGGGGAAATTATTTCACTTGCTTACATAATTTTTGAGTAGACCTAAGTATGAATTACTGGTATTGTTCATCGTTATTATTAATTTTTATTACATAATGTAATTTTTTTTGCTATAAACTATATATTCGGGTTACTCTCATCAATTATTTACGGTACCGCAGTGGAATAGGGATGTTGAAGGTAGAATTTAATAAGGGGAATGTCCACGCGTTTGCATTAAGGGAGGCTGGGAAACGATTTAGGAAAAATAACCCTTTGTAGAACCAGCTGGGATTCGAACCCCGATATCCACATCAGGGTCAGTCCAAGACGAGAGTGATGCGTTAGACCAAGCGACCACCGATGCGGATATATATATACATAAATGTATGTATGTGTATGTATGTGTATATAGCCTATATTTGCATCGTCATATTGCCTTTAATATATTCTTATTGAAAGAATTACTAAGCTCGAAAATACTGAAAGTGTTTTTAGGAAATGTATTCAGCCGATTCTTCTGTTCAATTATAAATAAGAAAGTTTTAGAAATTAAATGTAATTTATAATAAGTACTTCACAAGACCAACTTATTAAATATATATATTACTTGAAAGGACAGACAAAGCTTTGTACTTGGGTGATTACGCCGTGTCCCATGTTCGTCCTCCCTGCGCTAATACAGGTGAGTCCCCCTCCCTTCAGTCAGGAGGTCCAAGGTGCTAGTTTTGGACGTCTGTGGCGTGTCTGTCGTCACCCTGAGACTGTGAATCTTGACACGACATCGGGGGGCTATCAAATATGGGCCCCGCGGGGGCCTCTCGTACACACCGTTCGCACTCACTATAGACCTCACTATGGGGCTGTCGTTTACCCCGCTTCTGTGAAGAAAACATTTCGACCGGGATTCAAACCATAGTTTGTCTCTTTGTCCTTACGCCTTGAATCTCAACGTTCTCTACCAGGACTAGGGCCACACAGTGATCTGTGCAGTCAAACCTCACAGAACAGACAAAGGGTTTCAACTCACGATATGAGGCAAGCAAGAGATGAGCGAGTTAAGCCGTTAACATAGTTTGAGCAGGAAATCCTAAACTCCTGAAACCAAGTGGGTTTATAACGTTCCTGTATGGAGCTGTACAGCAGTAGGAGAACAAGCAGAGAAGGAGGAAAATAAAAAATGACAGCACAATTTGTGTTGTAACTCCTCTATTAAATGACATAATTCTATTCACAAAGATCCATTCTACGCTCCTATAGCAGTGTGTTGTGACCCTCCTATTAAATGGCATCACTATATATCCAAAGATCCATTCTACGCTCCTATACCAGTGTGTTGTGACTATTAAATGACATAATTCTATTAACAAAGATCCATTCTACGCTCCTATACCAGTGTGTTGTGACCCTCCTATTAAATGACATCATTCTATTCACAAAGATCCATTCTACGCTCCTATACCAGTGTGTTGTGACCCTCCTATTAAATGACATCATTCTATTCACAAAGATCCATTCTACGCTCCTATACCAGTGTGTTGTGACCCTCCTATTAAATGACATCATTCTATTCACAAAGATCCATTCTACGCTCCTATACCAGTGTGTTGTGACCCTCCTATTAAATGACATCATTCTATTCACAAAGATCCATTCTACGCTCCTATACCAGTGTGTTGTGACCCTCCTATTAAATGACATCATTCTATTCACAAAGATCCATTCTACGCTCCTATACCAGTGTGTTGTGACCCTCCTATTAAATGACATCATTCTATTCACAAAGATCCATTCTACGCTCCTATACCAGTGTGTTGTGACCCTCCTATTAAATGACATCATTCTATTCACAAAGATCCATTCTACGCTCCTATACCAGTGTGTTGTGACCCTCCTATTAAATGACATCATTCTATTCACAAAGATCCATTCTACGCTCCTATACCAGTGTGTTGTGACCCTCCTATTAAATGACATCATTCTATTCACAAAGATCCATTCTACGCTCCTATACCAGTGTGTTGTGACCCTCCTATTAAATGACATCATTCTATTCACAAAGATCCATTCTACGCTCCTATACCAGTGTGTTGTGACCCTCCTATTAAATGACATCATTCTATTCACAAAGATCCATTCTACGCTCCTATACCAGTGTGTTGTGACCCTCCTATTAAATGACATCATTCTATTCACAAAGATCCATTCTACGCTCCTATACCAGTGTGTTGTGACCCTCCTATTAAATGACATCATTCTATTCACAAAGATCCATTCTACGCTCCTATACCAGTGTGTTGTGACCCTCCTATTAAATGACATCATTCTATTCACAAAGATCCATTCTACGCTCCTATACCAGTGTGTTGTGACCCTCCTATTAAATGACATCATTCTATTCACAAAGATCCATTCTACGCTCCTATACCAGTGTGTTGTGACCCTCCTATTAAATGACATCATTCTATTCACAAAGATCCATTCTACGCTCCTATACCAGTGTGTTGTGACCCTCCTATTAAATGACATCATTCTATTCACAAAGATCCATTCTACGCTCCTATACCAGTGTGTTGTGACCCTCCTATTAAATGACATCATTCTATTCACAAAGATCCATTCTACGCTCCTATACCAGTGTGTTGTGACCCTCCTATTAAATGACATCATTCTATTCACAAAGATCCACTCTACGCTCCTATACCAGTGTGTTGTGAGCCTCCTATTAAATTACATCATTCTATTCACAAAGATCCATTCTACGCTCCTATAACAGTGTGTTGTGACCCTCCTATTAAATGACATCATTCTATCCCCAAAGATCCATTCTACGCTCCTATACCAGTGTGTTGTGACCCTCCTATTAAATGACATCATTCTATTCATAAAGATCCATTCTACGCTTCTATACCAGTGTGTTGTGACTCTCCTATTAAATGACATCATTCTATTCACAAAGATCCACTCTACGCTCCTATACCAGTGTGTTGTGAGCCTCCTATTAAATGACACCATTCTATTCCCAAAGATCCATTCTACGCTCCTGTAACAGTTACCGTTCGTTTCCTGGGCATTTAGTTCTTAATGATCAACAGAAATATGTAGATTGTTGTACTTTTCAGAGGGAAAATGCCAACCTTTAAACTATGTTTACAAATCTATATATGAATAGGGTCCTAGCGCATAGTTTTGTGTTCATTCCAGTAAACAACAAACTCATGGACTGTTCAAGCTTTTGTCAATATTTAACCAAAGTGCACCATCTGATTAACATTATCTCGGCTACCTTGGCAGTACCATTGAGAACGACCTGTAACGATGGGCGCGTGGGTTAGGGCGTCAACCTCATCTGGTATATATAGATAGATAGCCTACAACCTTTCCCATTCATTTTTTTATTTTTATCTATTTCAGGTATTTAACGTGCACTTTCTGAACCGACTAATTACATCAGCACACGAGAATTTATATGAGTGAGCTCGAAAGGGCCTTCCAATTTTGACAGGAAAAATATATTCCCATACCTCCCAGGGTTCTTTTACATGCCACAGCCGACATGGGACCGACAGCTTTACTTTCCCTCCGAAGGAGGTTATGCTACGGATTTTTATAGCTCAAGAAAAATTCATTGACCTCAACTAGGTTTGAACCCATGATCACTAGTTTCTGAGGCGAACAATTTACCCCAAGACCCCCGAAGTCAACTTTTCATATTTCTTTTCTGAGCTAATATAAATACACTTCATCTAAATATATTCTTGCCTCCTATCTCTAAGTCGTTAGTAATCTAGGTGTTCAACGAACCGCTGCTAAAAATAACAACGAACCAGTTTTTACCTAAATGAAACACAAAGATAGTAAGGTCGTTATTATGCTGCTACATTTATTTGTTAGGTTAAATACGACGTAGCTTTGATGAGCCAGCAAAGATCTTTTATGAAATAATACTATTTTACATATCTTTAAAAAAAAACATTTACCTTATAGAACATACGTTAGGCCACAGTGGTTCTCAACGCGTGATCCACGGTAGACCATCAAGTGGCCCGCAGGAAAATTTAGTGATAATAGTGAAGTAAAGAACGTTTATTACATATAATACAAAATTTTAAAATGCAAAAGATTAAATATGAAGTAGCTATACTATTCTGTATTTTGATTCTCGATGAACACAAGTCACATAGAAAAGGAAGTATGTACAAATCTTAACAATTATTTACTATATATATAAAGTTTAGAATGTTAAAAATAACTAGGCCCTATTTAGTAATTAGATGTAATTATATATTTTTTCCCAACATTTAATCAAACAAATTAATTTTAGTTTTGTATGTATAGTTCTAAAAGATAATTGCTTAGAAATAATATTTTTCTGTGTAATTTTCACCTCCCACTCCCACCATCTCAGCCCCAGAGCGACATCGGCTACGTATAGCTTCCATTTGGTGATCTTCCTTAAAAAAAAAAAAGACTTTGAGAAACACTGGTTTTATCAAAGAAAATGGACAAATCTGAAAGTTTAATGTACACATGAAAAGCAGTTAAAAATGTAATGGTCCAACATGAAGACACAACACAAACTTCACATTTAGTTTTGTAAAGCTGCGTTTTGACACTTTCTCTTTGTTTATTTACATATGCACCTTTTTACAACAGTAGAAAGTTTTTGTTTCAGTAATTTAATCTTTATTTTATTTTGAGATATTTTAATTTTAAATGTTGCTAGCGTTGAATTTAAAACAGAAATAAAAGTGTAATTATTTTTTAACACCATGTCTTACTACCCATTCAGGCTGTACGCTTATGGGTTAGGGATGACGAAAATTGAATTGAGAGGAAGTGAATCCGCATTTGTGTGGAGAGATAATGGGAAAAATAAACCTCAGTACACCCTACTGGGATCGAACTAGGATCTCCCCGTCATCGACAGTCTAATCTATTGCGAGAGTAGCGCTTTAGATCATGCGGTCACTGAAGCAAGTAAGTGTATTGTTATTATTATTAGCACCACGTCTTACTACCCATTTGGGTTATACTCAAAGTGTAATGTTGATTGTTATTGTTGTGTGAGGGGATTGTTTTTTAAAAAAAGTGGTGAATGGGTTAAAAAGTTATGAATGGTAAAAACTTATATTTTTGTCCATAAATATTACATCTGTGTATGAAAATTCACCGAACTAGAGTACAAATAAGCTTAAAGATGCTTATAATTACTACAATTACTTGTGAATAAATAAGAAGATTAGTACTATTAAGTGTTCTGTTACACGTCAGGTCAGGTCAGTGAACTTAGACCACCAATACGCCCTGTCCTCTGCCTCCTCCTTCAGCTCCCAGAATTTTCTTCTTTCCTTCAAGTCATCTAATATTTGAATCCTTCTTCTTACCTAAGCTCCTCTTTCCCTCAAACTTACTTTCTATGACAGTTCCTCCTAAGGAGGTGTTTGATCCAGTTTGCTTTGTACGAAAGAATCACATCCAAAATGGTTCTCTTCTCACCCACTCTTTTTAGGACTTGTTCATTTGTCACCTTGTCTGTCCACCTGGTATTCTCAAGTATTCTTCAGCACCATGTTTCAAAGATATCCATGTATTTTTTCCTAAGAGTCCCAAGTTTCTCCTCCATACAGCGCGATGCTTCAATTCATCAGTTTCTTCCTCAGTTCCAAACTCAACTTATTCCAAGCTCAAATTTAAAATAATAATATTTAGCACAGCGTCCTACTACCCGTTCGGTTTATACGCTTAAGTACTAATTACGCTAATGGATTATGAATTGGGAGGTTGAATTTAGAGGAAGTGAACCCGCATTCGCGTGGAGGGAGAGTGGAAAACCAATTAGGAACCCCCCCTCCCCCCCACTTCACCCAACCGAGATTCGAACCTCGATCTCCCCGTCCTCGGCGGTCGAGCTCAACACGACTAGCGCGTTAGCCAACTACGCTACTGAGGTGGGTCTCAAATTTATAAAAAGATAAGAAACATAAAAAAGTACCACATGCTAGAGCACAAGTGTGTTTTCCTGTTAATTGATAGAGCACCTTTGATGAGCAAACTCTATAGAGCATAGACAAAGTATACTTAAGTACTCCTTTCTACTTGATAAAGTTTCACGGTTCATTAGTAAATACTTTTCCATTTTTGTGATTACATGTCTTGTAAAAACTTCGAAGAAAATGTGATGTCATATCTTAACACATATTTTTAAAGGTTATATTGACTCTTTTATCATACATTCTATAAAATAAATAGTTTTCTTCTATAAAATGCATTATCATAGTATAGTATCGCCCTTTGACTGTACTACATTCCATCATGAAATTAAACTATGTTCCCTAAAGTTCTATCACAAGGTAATTATAGACCAACTTTAATTCATTTACTGACCAAAAGTTAAACGCGTTTAAAATGCCGATTAGAAGGAAAAAAAAATCTCAAGGTTGTCAGATCAATCCAAAATAATTTCTATAAAACAGTGTTTTATTTATAATGAACAAAGTATTTTATTGCACCAAGCAAACGATTAACCGTATAATAATTATGTTATAATTGTGATATAGTATACTTATCAGCAGCAATTAAATGTCTGTCAGCTCTTGGACAAACTTGACCCGACAGACTACTTCTGGGTAAAACCAATTACACTCATGGTGATTGGCCCTTTTCATTTGGCGTGGAAATACAGAGCCATGGGAACATACAATTTTCTTCAAGATTTTTTATTGTACATTTGGCGTGGAAATACAGAGCCATGGGAACAAACAGTTTTCTTCAAGATTTTTTATTGTTTTGCCATTTTCTTTTAGGAAACGGTTTGTTCAAGAATAAAAGCATGTTGATCAAGTTATACTTTTTATATACACACCTCCTCTATAATTTTAACAGTGATCAAATGTCGATAAAATTGACATTTTTCAATAGAAAACTGCCAGCTTCGTAACAAAAAATAAGAAAATGTAACAATTAATAAACATCAATACATTATCTTTGAAGAGGTGTTGAAAATATTAACATACAAATTTCACTCGTTCTCGAGAAAATTGATATTTCCAAACGTATGATTTTTTCCGCAAGACCTGTCCGGTAGCTAGCGCCTTCTACGGTTTCCGTGATTCATCTGTTCTTGTTGGCGCGGAAGGATACTTTGGTCGGTTGTGAAGCCACGCCACGCCTTTCAACCCTCCCACTCACCATCCCACAAAATAGGTTTTAGACTTGCACTCAACAGGGCCAAGGGCCTTAAGAGCGTTCGTCATAGCAGGCCCAACTCAGGTCCCGGCTCGCATCTGTGTTTGTGTGTGTGCGTGTGCGCGCGCGCGAGGTATGGGAGTGAAATGGAAAACACCCATGATTTGCCAGAAATGTGTGCAGTGCATTCGTATTTTATGAGGTTGTCTTCTTGTCGTGCCCCACTTTGTTGAAGCTACTTGAAATGTCACATTCTTTACTTTTTTGATTAATTATAATGAAATCAGTATTTTACTTTTTTGCAGATCAGGTTTAATTTTAAAATATAAATGCAACCATTTTGATAGAGTTTACTTTATTTTGAATGTAAGAACACTTGACTAAGAAATGATCTAAAATGTTTGTAAACACGACAGCTTAGAGTTGAAATTAGTGATCAGCGTGTCGCGGATCCTATCTACAGACAATTTGGAGGCTCAGTTAAGAGAGGAGCCCTTTTTACTTGTATATAATTCTAAAGCACCCGTTCTAGAAAATTCGTATTTCGTTAAGACCTCCTTACACGCTCAATATTATTTTGTCGATATATTGCGTGAAAATAGGCAGTGACTTACAAGTCTTACAAATCAAATGATCACAATACATACTCATATCTCTGGCATTCTATATTTATTATTACATGTAGGCCTACACCACACAAATAAAATAATTGTGTTACCTTTATGCATTTCAATAGAAATCTTCTTTCCTCTTCTTTATTTGTTCTTTTTTCAACTAAACAGACATTGCCGGTATTTTGGGTTAGAGAAAACAGAACCACTAGAGGCGCAATAACCACCTTACACGTTTTAATAATATTGATGAAGCTTCAATAAATATTAAAAGCCTTTAATATTCCTCAATATACTGCGCAAATCTTCAATATTACCCTTACACGGTCAATATTATTGTGCAATACGCAATATTGTGCAATAATATTGAGCGTGCAAGGGGGCATTAAAGGTTACATCATGCTTCCATCAGCTTCCAGAAACAAATGAGAGAGAATGTTTTTTAACAGTGGTTTATTTTTCACAAGTTTTCGTAAAAGGGGTGGGGACTGTGAACAATGGAAAAATGTATGGTGGCGATAGAGAGTGATAGTAAACAACAACAAAAGACCCAAATTTGTGAGGAGATTTTCTAACATATATGGATTCTTTGAATTTGATATTTATGAAATTGTTCCTTAATTTGAAATATATTAAGGGTGGAAACTTTTTGATTTGAATTATTACTAAATGAAAAATCCATATAATTCCTATTTGAATGATTACTCGAAATGTATTGTGGTGACGATGGGGGACAAAGCGACCAAGTTGCTTGTTAATAACTATAGTATGCCCTATAATGACAGAATGAAGAATACTGCACAATGCTTGGCTGTGAAGCCATTCTAAAATGGTCAAAAACTGCATTTTCAATACAGTGTGTATCCAAACATAATTTAATATTTCAACGATTTATCTTATTAAGAACATTTATTAACTCTTTATCTCTATTGATGTTCAATCAGAAATGATCCATGTGAAATAGTGTTCGTGTAAATGTACTATTTCGAGCCGACTGTATCACAGATTTGATTGGCATGTGATGCACACTCTTGACTGTATAACAGAGTTGATTGGCATGTGATGCACACTCTTGACTGTATAACAGAGTTGATTGGCATGTGATGCACGCTCTTGACTGTATCACAGAGTTGATTGGCATGTGATTCACTGCAGGTCTTACGGAGAAAATATGTATCCCCGTTATCTCTCTTTCTCTCTCTCTCTAACCCGCTTCGATGGTTGAATGGTTTAACACGTCACTCTAGCATTAAGCTAAACTGCCGATAACGGGGGATCGAGGTTCGAATCCAATTCAGATGCATTGAGGGTGGTTTCTCCTAAATTAATTCCAGTTTCTCTCTCCACGACGCAAATACGACAAACTTTCTCCCTATAAATTCAATCTTTCTAATCCCTGAATCATTAGCGTAATTAGTACATAAGCAAATAAGCCAAAAGGGTAGTAAGACGCGGTGCTAATTTTTTTAAATCTAAACTCGTAAAGCTATAAAACTATTTTAATCATTTGTAGAGCTAGCTCATTTTGTTTTTGTTGTAGCTAATGAAATTTGATAACAGAAACAACAGGAATCAAATATTGTTCACAACATTGTTCTGCAACAATTGTGTATTATAGGAGGCAGTAAGAAAGTTCTGTTTACAACATTGCTTTATTTAAAAATCTGTACCAAATCATGTGATTTACAACGTTACTATTTCCAAAAATTATATTGCCGAGCAATTGCTAATACCTGGAATTTTTTGTTTCCATTTTCTTATAGCTGTAAGAACCAAAATGGCGCCTACCCTACAGCTGACGAGTTGTCTAATACTATAGGTGAATTATTTCGACCCAAACTCTATCTAAAATAAGAACCCACCCCCCTTACCCCTAACAATACGTTTACGAACATTTTGAGTTTTATCACTGCTTGGCTCATAAACGCCGTTGGGCCGATTGTTATTTTTTTGGTTTGTTGATCGCGTGAACGTTTTAAGCTACACCCCTCCCCCCTGTTGTAGGAAGAGGGAAGAATGATTGAAAAGCGGGGAAGGGGGGAGCTACACCCCTTTCCCCACGATTCTTTTATTGAGTTATTTACAAGACTAAACGATCGAAACCGAATTGACTAAAGAAATGACTTTATGGTTCGAAAAAAACAACTGAAATAAAATTTAAAATATTTCTAGGAGAAAGCTTTACAAACCTTTCATGACCCAAATTTATAGAATTGCCTCAAATTAAATCCCTGACCGAGGGCTTTCATTTTATATTTATATTTTACCGCTGAGAAAACACGCACGGTCATTTTTTTAATTATTTTTAGCGGGAGCCTTTAATAAACATTCAATACAAGGGATACCCAAATCGGTGGACACGCGGACTAAGTGTCAAGGTTCTATTTACTATGACTAAACGGTGATAGGGGAGATCCGGGCTCGAATCCAGATCGAGTGTACTGAGGTTATTTCTTTCCCCCTAAATAGCTTCACGCTCTCCCTCCACGTAAGTGCGAGTACATTTCCTTTCAATTCTACCTTCTTACCTCATAAGTGTAATTATTAATCGCTACCTCCATCTAATGTCGAATGGTCTAAGGCAAGATTCGGCAACTGGTCGTTCAGGCGGGAGTTTCCAGTAGATCTCACGGCAGTTTCCAGTAGATCTCACGGCAGTTTCCAGTCGATCTCACGGCAATTTCCAGTCGATCTCATGGTAGTCTCCAGTCGATCTCGCGGTAGTTTCCAGTCGATATAGTGGTAGTTTCCAGTCGATCTCGCGGTAGTTTCCAGTCGATCTCGTGGTAGTATCCAGTCAATCTCACGGCAATTTCCAGTCAATCTCACGGAAATTTCCAGTCAATCTCGTGGTAATTTCCAGTCGATCTCGTGGTAGTTTCCAGTCAATCTCACGGCAATTTCTAGTAGATCTCACGGCAATTTCTAGTTGATCTTATGGCAGTTTCCAATCGATCTCACGGCAATTTCCAATCGATTTCACGGCAATTTCCAGTCGATCTCGTGGTAATTTCCAGTCAATCTCACGGCAGTTTCCAGTCGATCTCACGGCAATTTTCAGACGATCTCGTGGTAGTTTCTAGTCGATCTCACGGCAGCTTCCAGTCGATCTCACGGCAATTTTCAGTCGATCTCGTGGTAGTTTTCAGTCAATCTCACGGCAATTTCCAGTAGATCTCACGGCAATTTCCAATCGATCTCATGGTAGTTTCCAGTCAAGCTCACGGCAGTTTCCAGTCAAGCTCACGGCAGTTTCCAGTCGATCCCACGACAATTTCCAGACGATCTCGTGGTGGTTTCCAGTCGATCTCATGGCAATTTCCAGTTGATCTTGTGGTAATTTCCAGTCGATATCACGGTAGTTTCCAGTCAATCTCGCGGCAATTTTCAGTCATTTGTGTAATAAAACTACATAGTCATTAAAAGTAGATATTTGAGTCGTCCAAGCTCGAAAATACATCAAGTAATTTCAAATAATATTTTGAGTGTGACCGAAATAACCTTGATCTCTCGTAATCGATAATGTTATAAGAAATGTAAATAGACCCAGTTTAATATGAAAATATACATTTTATTTAGGGTATATTGAGGGTGATGTTCCCTAAATAGTTTTCCATTTTTCCCTACACACACATTCTGGTGGACTTCCTCTAAATTTAACCTTCTTCATCTCCAATATATATCAAGTACGTTGCCTACCTGTGACGTCATAGCAGCCCAAGATAGGATTTCACATTTTTTTAAATTTACGTTTAGTTCAGCAAGTTTGAAAGATATGACGTTTAAACGAAAACCATAAATTCTTAAATAATTCTAAAAATAGTCCTACAATGTCACAAAACTATTATTTTTATCTTGATTTTTTGTAAACGTATGTGTTTATAAATCCTCTACAACTTAGACAATTTGGCTTATTCACAAAAATGGTTTGTAGGGGTCTTCCTGTTAAGATATAGATTTAAAAAAAATCCATGGAAGCAAATGTCTAAATCTAGAATAGGTGACAAGAAAAGGGTAATTTTAAAAAGAATGTCAATGTTTTCAGGGTGCGATAGTATAGTGAGTGCGTAAACTCGTCTGGGGAAGAGGGGATGTGTGATGAGCAGAGAAACAAGAGGCTTCGCAGGGTGAACTACACATTTTACTCCGTCTCTTTCTATTTGGTACATTGGTGTGATAGTTTTTAGTTTAATTAGAATCCGTCAGGCTAAGATGCAACCCGCTTCACAAAATAGCTTCGAAATCTCCGAGTAGGCCGTTCCCCTGTTAATTTCCGCCTCGAGCCTGGTCTCCATATTCACCTCCGCACCTCTCCCTCCTGACTCTATCCTCCAAGAGTTCTGCAGCGTTGCTTGTTGACTGTTTGTTTTCTAACTAACCAAACAAAGAATCTTTGCGTTCATGAAGGACACATACGTAATAACATTAGAGCCTCGGGGCTGATTATTAACTACTTGGAACTTAAATAAATAAATAGATTGAAAAAAAAATTGAAAATAAAAAAGCTCAAAGGACGCGCATCAGTGAACAAACACACCAGGGGCAAAGGGAAACAAACTCTTCTGGTCTGGTGTGCTATGGGAGGTGAGTTCGAATACCAGTTAGGGTGTACTGAGGGGATTTTCCCTAAATATCTCCTTTCTCTTCCTACACGCAAATGTGGGTACATCTCCTATAAACTCTGCTCTACTCTTCCATTAGTGTAAATCTGCGGTGCACAACAGTTTACTACCTTACCACTCCCAGTTTACCTCCTGCCGTATTATTCCACGTTCACATCGAGATACCACTTGTTGTGTAGGAATGATAAAGGTATAATTTATAGAAAATGTACCAGCTTTTGCGTCTATGTAGAGTGTGAAACTATTTAGTACACCCGGATGGGATTCAAACTCTGACCTTCCCGCTACTAGCAAGCGAGATATATGAATGAGTCTCACATTTTTTCCCGCGTGTCCACCGAATGCGTGTTACCCTTTGTTTTTTAGCACTGTGTCTTACTTACTACCCGCTCGGGCTATACGCTTAAGTATTAAACTAAGCTAATGTTTTTTGAGGATTAGGGAAGTTATGTTTATAGAAAGTGTATCCCCATTTGCGTGGAGAGAGATTTAAAAACAATTTAGGAAAAATTCCCCTCAGTACACCCGACCAAGATTCGAACCTGGATCTCCTCGTCATCGGCAGTCTAGTCTACTGTGAGAGTAGCGCCTTATACTATGCGGCCACCGAAGCGGGGTCCCTTTGTGTTAAGTCTTTAAAACTAACCATAAGAGTTTGTAATTGTTTGTATATTCTTCCGGTAAATAAACATTCATTGGACTATATTTCACAAAATATATAGGGCCTATACTGGACGCAAAGCCCAAAAACAACCAATGGACGGATTTTCTGCTCAATCCTAGGCTTAGACATTTTAAAATATTCAAAGCCTGAAGTTTTATTCAATTTCGGGCTTCGGCCGTCTCCAAACAGTCAAACTTAGGATTGTGCAATTACTCAACGACAAAAGCTTGAAATAACATTTTAGTTCGTTTCCCGACGAGTCTGAGCAGGCGGCGCCCAATTTTGAGCAACCACAGGAATTCAAGAGTGCAAGTGGATCTCATTGATATGCAAACAGAACTGGACCGAGGTTACAAATTTATTTTGAGCTATCAAAACAACTTGACCAAATTTGTTGTTTGAAGCCAAACATAAACTAGCCTAACCTAACCCAACGACTGTATTTCCAACTTTGGTCGTTTAGTAATTGCACAATCCTAGGTTTGGCTGTTTGAAGACGGCCAAACACCGGAATTGAATAAAATTTCAGGCTTTGGTAATTTTAAAACGTCCAATCCTAGGATTGAGCAAAAACTCCGCCCATTGGCTGTTTTTGGGTTTTGCGTCCAACATATACATATTGATTTTCTTACGAATGAATTTTTGGAACACCTTTTAGAAAATTCAAACATATTTCTTTGCGTTCAACATTGATAATATTTTACCATGTTATTATTGCTATTTTATAGGTAGACCCTATTGATGATATTTATCCAAAGTGACAGCTAAATATCACGTGCTGCACGAATAATTTAAATTAGATAAGATTATAATATTGGCTTTTTATAGCTGTCAGATAAGTCCGTTGGTAAGCAAATTGAGGTATACACACTGTTATAGCCATTTAGGCTTAGAATAGGGCCAAACTACAGACTATAGCAAGCAGATTAGGAGAAAGTAGGTCTACCAGGATGTTTTAACTTTATTAGTAATACTTTCGAGTTTCTGTACTATTTAATTTCATATCGATATTAATGAAAGGAAATCACAATATAGTGCGAGTAGGTAGAATGTTTAACTATAAACACATACATTTTATAAAATATAAAGCCGTTATTTAAAAATAATTATCTGTAAATTATACCATTACGAATACCCTCCAAAATAATATGGCTAACATCTTCGACAACGTAACAGATGCAATTTGAATGCAACGAAATTTCTTTGTTGCGAACCCCAACACACTATTCAAACGTGGCTACGCGCCATAAAGATTAGAAAGAAATTACTAAATGAAGGAAAAAAAGTATTAAGCTCTATCCTTATTTATTTCAACACATTATGTACGAGCAACATCAATTTGCTCAGATGAGATAAAACCTTGCTTTTGTCGTGCTCATAGCGAGCGGAATGTTGACATCGTAATCGCTGGCAGACGATATTTCTTCCTCGACGAAATCGATAAGCTAATATTATTTTAATTGACATTTTTCTTTCTTAGGCTGTTTCTGTAAGTATGTATTATAATATTTTATTAACTAAGGTAATTTAAAAGTAGATATAGGTACCCAATTTAAAATTGATTTTGTTGTGTGCACGTCAATTTAACGTTCGAAAGTTTTGTGATAATTTTTTGTTTTGTCACTATGGCTAACTTGTAATATTTTTTGTAACTTGTTATATTCGTTCCTCTTTTGTTAGTTGCTTGGAAAATAATAACACAGCTGCTCGTCTGACTCACGCTATCTAAACGACAAATTAGAATAGCGAGATTAATCATATTATATTTGATTTAATTGCTTTATGTATGATTTTAATTTAAGAACATTTTAAAGGTATTTCATTAATTTTCTTGAATAATATATTTTTGTTTAGTTAGTGATTATTTTATTTTTGGATTCTCTTTATTGACTTGAGTGAATTGTACTTTGCTAAGTGGAGGATTTTTTAGAGGGATAATCCGCAAAATGGTAAAATGTATTGATATCTTTTAAAAAGGAATGTTTATTTGAAAATTAGTAGAGTAATATGAGAATAGCTGCTGTTCCGCCTATAGGATGATTATTTTCAAGAGAATAAGTTTTATTGTGTTCACTAATAAAGAAATTAAGAGGCACGAAATGTTTTTATGTTAAGAGTATATTTTCTCTAAAACTTCAAGGAGAAGAGAGGAGGGTGAGATGCCATTTTTTAATTATTATTATTATTTGGAAAAAAAACTCAAATCCTATTTACAAGACAAGATAAATGTTAATAATAAAATAATCAAAAGTTTTTTCTTTTATTTACAAGTTTACTATCAAGATATAGATAATTAATAAAAAAAGGGTAGAACAGTTAACATAAAGTTTATTACCAATAATAATCTTTTCATCTTATCTGAAGGACTTGGATCTTTTTTTTTTCCTTTCTAAAGGTGTATTTTATGTCCCCATCATATTAATTGGTCTGCTTGGATAATAAATATGTGTACTATTTTATTTGTTTTAGTTTTCTTTAGTAAGAAAATAAATTAAGGGTACAAAATTGATGTATGTGTTTTTTCCCCCCTCATGTGTTCCCATATATATATATTAGTACCGCATCTTACAAACCGTTCAAGTTATAGCCCTATGTAATAATTATTGTTCTAATGTGTTGGAAATTAGGACGGTTTAATTTAGAAGAAGTGTACCCGCATTTGTGGGCGGTAGAGTGAGAAAACGTTAAAGAAAAAACCACCCTCGGTATATGACATGGATCTGAACCCCGATCCCCTCGTCATCGGCAGTCCAGTCTAATGTGAGAATAAGTCCGAAACCCTTAGCTCAGTCGGTAACGTGATCTGTATTGAGCTAAAGATTCCGGGTTCGATTCACGGTATGGCCAAAAAATGTATCATTGGGGAAATGTGGGCTTACCATTTCACAGTGATGAATTAACGGCTTGGGGGCTGGATGTTGTGTTTGTTCTAGATTTAAGTTAGTTCAAGTTGTGTGCTGATATAATCATTCGGTTCAGAAAGTACATGTTAAATGCTTCAAATAAATGAATTAAAAAGATAATATTGCGAGAATTATGTCTTAGACCAGCGGTTCCCAAAGTG
This sequence comes from Timema bartmani, assembly GCA_902151455.1. NCBI lineage: Eukaryota > Metazoa > Arthropoda > Insecta > Phasmatodea > Timematidae > Timema > Timema bartmani. The sequence goes on from CABFWB010000852.1 coordinate 150,263, forward strand.
TGCTACGTGGAGCATCTCCAAGTACTCCGCCAAGAGATTGAAGAGAAAAATATATTAAATGTGACAATCTCTTAAAACTGTGAATTTGTACGGTCATGAAATTAACTGTGTCTAGGTAAGTATTGAGTAGAAATTATTTAGCTCCTGCATCGTGCTGTGATGCAGTGTAGATTACAATTATTAATAAGCCTAAGTGCATGTCATGCGTCACCTCAGTCAGCTTTGCCCATCCACACCTTCTGGGAATCATGCAAAACATGGAGAACGTCGGTGTAGCACACAGATTGCACGCGGCGAAACCAGTCAGAGAGATTCGACGGTGACAGTTAATCTCGTCACTATGAGTGATTGATTGATTTGACATCAGATTCTGTGATAAAAGAGAATTTTGCAACTAAGAAGTCACCATCAGAATTTTGGTGACAGCTAAGAGACGAATTTGAAGTTTTTTTTAGATAAAGCGAAAATCACCCTTCTGCCCTTTACCGTAACTTACTTATGTAAATTGGAATTCTCTGTCTATTAGGCTATTGAAACAAAATACAGATCCCACCTCAATATTTATAATATCTGCTTTGGATACGTTATCAAATGCATTGCTTTACTTAATGTTTTTTGTTGCTGTTTTTCGTTTATGTCGTTAAGTAAGTTCCTTATTTCTCTTAAATTAGTGGAGAAAATAACATTTCTAATTAAATTACACTTGATGTTAACATGCCCAAATGATTAAAAATTCATTTCCAGTGTGAATACTTCTGTCATTTGGTTTAGTAGGCCTACCTATGTAGATGCCAGGTGAAAATATTGTCGCCCTTATGCCAAGGATACGTTTGTGCAAAATTGATGTTTTGAGAAAACAATATTTAAAGTTTCAATTTTCAAAGACTTTAAATTGGTAAAATTAGGTTTAGATCAAATTTTAAGCTATTTAGAACTCGAAAAAACTGTGTGCTTTTGCTATACGATAAAATATCGACTAACAACCTAGAAATACAGTTGGGTAGAATCAGAAAAAAATACAGATACGTGACTTTGGCATCAGGGCAACGATAGTGCTCCGTGACGAATTTCTCCCAAGAAAAGCGCTCCATGATTCAAAAAGTTTGGGAACCACTGCCTTAGACCATTCGACCGCTGAAGCGGGCTTGTAAGGGGAAAAAACAAGTCAATATTTTCACTTAACATTATGGGTGGGCCTTTTGTTTTAGCCTCGAAGAAATGATTTGTGTCCTTATCCCCATTTGACGGTTATTTACTAAACTAATCATCAATATGTAAATTATTAAATATTATCAGCTTGTTCTACTTTCAATAATTTCACAAATTCTTACACAGTCTGTATAGTCCGAACGAAACACGTGTATGGCACTTACAGGCGTACCAACGAAGTCACTTCAAGTTGGCAAGCCTAAATGTATTTTTATTATTGCGAATGCAATAAAACAAAATAAAATTAGCCTATTAAATTGAGCCTCAAGGGGACATGAACTGAATTTATACATACAACAGATTGCAAGACGTCTTTTAGGTATTGAATCAGCGTAAGGAAAAAAAAACACAGTCGAGGACGTTTTAACATTGGCTGTGCATGAGTGGACTATGTACATAGTTGCCAACATTACATGAAGGTGAAGCTAGGAGACAGTAATAATATCTAGGTTCTATTTGTTAGTCTGGTCGTTAGGGTATTATTGTTATAATACTGGCTGACTGGTCCATATTACACTAGAATCAGGAGGTCCCAGGTGCTAGACAAGGCCCACACTACATTAGAATCAGGAGGTCCCAGGTGCTAGACAAGGTCCACGCTACACTAGAGTCAGGAGGTCCCACGTGCTAGTTTAGATAGTGTCTGCTGGTGTCATTACAACATACAATCCTCCAATCAGTGGAGTTAGCCGGCTGTTCTTCTCTGCTCTCCCTGGTACTGGTGGCCCATTAACATCTTCCCCAGGGAATATCTCCTTTCAGAGGCCGCCATGGACACAACTCATAAAGAGGTCCATTCAGTTTTGATCTTTGTGGGATACGCATCCGGCTCCTGTGGGATGCTGGGAGACAAAATGCCAGACGCCTGCACAAATGACGAAAAAAATTCCCCCACCCCCACTCGAATTTAATTCGAAATTAAGTCATTAAGTTGCTATTAATTCCCTATTTAAGAGTAATAATTTGTAAAAATATATTTTATTGATGTGAATTTTGCTTACTCTAAAATTTTTTTAGAGGCTTGGCGCTAGAATAGTTGATCAGAAATTCATAAAAGCCAGATAAAAAGTTTGTTTCTAGCGTTCCTGTGTGAATCCGTCCACCAGTAGGAGAACAAACAAGGGAGGAGCAGAATACAAATGACAATACAATGTGTGTTGTGATTATTAAATGACATTATTTTATCCCCAAAGATCCATTCAACGCTCCTATACCAGTGTGTTGTGACCCTCCTATTAAATGACATCATTCTATTTCCAAAGATCCATTCCAAGCTCCTATAACAGTGTGTTGTGACTATTAAATTACATCATTCTATTCACAAAGATCCATTCTACGCTCCTATACCAGTTTGTTGTGACCCTCCTATTAAATTACATCATTCTATTCACAAAGATCCATTCTACGCTCCTATACCAGTGTGTTGTGACCCTCCTATTAAATGACATCATTCTATTCACAAAGATCCATTCTACGCTCCTATACCAGTGTGTTGTGACCCTCCTATTAAATGACATCATTCTATTCACAAAGATCCATTCTACGCTCCTATACCAGTGTGTTGTGACCCTCCTATTAAATGACATCATTCTATTCACAAAGATCCATTCTACGCTCCTATAACAGTTAACTTTCGTTTCCCGGACATTTAGCTCTCTCTCAATGATCAAAACTTTTTATGAATCGTTGTACTTTTCAGAGGGAAAATGTCAACTGTTAAACTGTCAGATTGGCAATATCTCTGTTACCTAGGCAGCTTCCCTGGGTTCAATCCTAGAGTGATTACAGGAAGATGAGACAGTGCGTCCATTAGTCAAGTTGATGCTAATTGAGTTAATTACTCTCGGTCAACTTTAAACCTCGACTAAGATAAATAGACTAAACGTTTGTTGTTTTCATGATGTCAGCCAGAAATCTTCACAAAGATACGAACTCAGCAGTCTCTCTAGGTGGAACGAAAGTGTTCTAAACAATAAGGCCATCGTTTTATGACATTGAACTAAATTAAAAGACTTTGCAACAAGATGGGCTCTTTTAGATTCTGTTTTGGTAAGCATGAAAACAATATTACTGACCGATTGCTGACACTAGAACTATCTCCAAGCAACATGTAAGAAGTTATTGAAAAAAAAAAATATATTTAAGCTCTCTTTGTTTGGCATGACAAGCTACTGGGGCTGCATACATATATATAATGGCTACATATCGATATACATGCATGTATGATACAATATATAAGTATGTATGGCGATGGCGATATGTATGTATGTAAATATGTATGTATTTAGGTGTGTACGTATGTATGTAAGTATATAGGAATATATATGTATATTATTGTATATAGGCATGTAGGTAGCTCTGCAATTCTTTGAAATACAAGATAGCTAATACTTGAAAAGTTGTAGGAATATAAAAAACAGCCTTTATTTGAAATAAAATTAAAAAAAACTCAATATTCTCCTAGCTATAAACAAATATATTAATATGGAGGTTTGGAAATGGGGGAACTGATTGTAATGATCTTTGGTAAAATGTGATGAGCCTTTTTTCTCAAAATGTTTCTGCAACAGTGTATATTATTTGGTTTCATATATCTTACTAATTATAAGTATAATTCAGATAAATTAGTAAGAAATTATTTTGTGAGTCGTACTATTTATTTCCTTTGCACAAGATCAGCTATGGTTTTCTACAAGGTGACCAAACAGTGAGAGGATCCTGCCTGGGAAGAAATCACTCTTCATTTATTCCTGTGGGAGACGGTCAGATGGATCCCGGATATGGACGATAAGATACCGGAACTGGGGTTGAACCGGGTATGTACCTCGCTCTTCTCAGAGAGAGAAAACTCTTACTTGGAGTTAAGAGAGGCCAGACCAACCTTGGCCTGCAGCAGACCAAACCTCAAACCGACAGCGGTTGATATTTTCTCGCTGACCGAGGCGGCCGCCTTAAGATTCGTCCTTAACACCGATTATGACGCACACGCATTATTTCAGATAAATCTTGGGTCTCAAACTAATAGGTTATATTGGGGAGAATGTGTTTCTATCATGACAGAGGATCAAAACGCGGATCGGTGATTCGCTGCTGTACATGGGCGTAGAAAAGTGTGGAACAAAGGGTCTTGGGGCCCCCCACGTTGGACAGGATGTGTTGGTGTAGCTACCTGGATCCCCCCACCCCCTGCGTTGGACAGGATGTGTTGGTGTAGCTACCTTGATCCCCCCACCCCGATCCTCCTCAGGTGAGTTGGCATGGGCCTTGTCTGGCACGCGGACCACAGTTGTTGGTGTTGGCAGTCTTCCAACTAGTCCAGAGACGTGGGGGTTGCGTCCAGCTTGGGAATAGACCGTTAACAAGCCAAGACCGTCCTATTCTACTACACTGGACATCATCTGTGAGATATCTGCATGGTTACTATTGTGAAACAGCGATGTCATTATCTCGTGTACTGAGGGAGGTTTCCCCAAAATGGTTTTCCACTCTCCCTCCACGCAAATTCTGGTACACTTCTTCTAAATGTGACCTTCCTAATCCCTAAAACCATTAGCGTAATTAGTACACCACCTTCCAACATAGCTGAGAACGAGGATAGATATGGCGACAGTTAACCGAGAGAGATCGAGGATAAAGCTTTTCTCCATAAGACCTGCAGTTACCTCAGAGGTGATATTGGGTGTAGTCCCATTAGGTCATGGACTGTTGGGACGAGTAAAAGGCAGTTTTGCACAAAGGAAACGTGTAGCATGCGACATGCTATCTCCTATTGCCGTGGTGTAAAACCGCTTTAGAGTTGTGTCAATATTTCTCTTCGGTGATCGAATCAATGGTTTTCCTCTATCTCTCTGTCCACGCAAATGAGGGTACACTTAATCTAATCTCAACCTTCACCATTTCTAGCACATTAGCGTAATTAGTACATATATGTATAGCCTGAACAGGTAGTAAGACGTGGTGGTTAAAAAAATATTTAAAACCAACCGACTCAATCAGCGCGCATGCGCCTACAAAGTGAGATACTAGCAGACAGCTGCGTTTATTCTGGTTCTGTGTTGATTTGTTCCAATACACAACACAATAATTAGAAAACATCCGTCCTGACTAGAACAGGGGTCCCCAACGTTTCCCCCTTGGCAACCCATTTCCATGAATTGGAACCTGATTAGCAAAATGTTTAATTAATATAGTAGCTGTTTTCAGATTTATTTGCTGTAACTGGATTTGAGTCAATTGAAAAAACAATGTAATAATAAGATGGAAACACACTGCCTATTTTTTCACATTCAAAAATCAATTTACAGTAAAAACTACCACATTTTAATTTATTTATGAATTTATTAATGATTATAAAAACTGTTATGTTTTGAAATTGAAATAATTTTCACAGAGTCAAATATTCAAGAAAAAAACCCCACCACCCCTCGCCATAGTGTTGAATTGATTTCACAACTTTTTACTTCTCTCTTGTATTACACTGTTGCCATTTGTAGCTTTTCCTGCCATTGTTTAAATTCTTTCGCGTAGCCCCCCCAAACGTCCTGCCACGTATCCTTCATCGGGAACCGACGCACTAGAAAATACAATCTCTGGCGGCTCGTCCCGTTGGAAGCTGAAAACGCGGCCGATTCCACTCTTTAATTATTTCTAAATGTTATTATTAGCACCGCGTCTTACTACCCGTTCGGGTTATACTCTAATGTGTAATGTTAGGGTGGTTGAGAGATGAAATGGAGGACCTACAGTTTTAACGTGAGATCCGAACCACGGTGGAGGCCTGGCACTCTTCACATTCACAAGTTGTGATTAATACACGTCTTGTCAGAGGTGAAGGAAGGGTTTGGCAATCGAATAAATCTGTGCTGGGACCGGGGATTGAGCCTCAGCACAGAAGTCTGACACCTTACCCCTAAACCACCAGGTCACCTATTTCTAAATACATAATACATTTAAAAGAAAATATATATTTCGGCAATATTGGTTAATTCATTGATTTAAACTCAAATAAAAAATATCACAAACAACATGCAAAAATAAAAAATGGCAAATTCACTCCAAAGAACGTGGATCTTTTGTATAGACTCTGCAGCTATGTTATTGCATTAATAAACCATATACTATATGTATGCTCACTGTCCAAACACTCTCCAAACAAAGACTCTCTAAAAATCAAGACCCTCCCCCCATCCTCGTTTCACACCTACTTATAGCTTGAAAAATATGTCATGCTTACTGTGAAATGTATTTTACTGGTATGTAACTATACACTCAAGACATACGTAAGCTCATTGTGGACTGTTCTGAATAGCTTGGCTGACTCAAGGCTTCCATTATTACGAGGGAATTGTGTCTATGTGACATACCTATGTCCAAATGTTACTAGACACTGACACTACTATTTATTTACTTTGAAAAATTTGAAATCGTACACAAAGGTTGAATGGCATTATTAGTCTACGGTGGCGGCTCGTCACTTTAAAATCTGGAGGGCGGGGCCGATTCGGTTCTTTAATTACCTCTAAATAATACATTTAAAAGAAGATCAGCATTTTTTTTTAATTCATTGATTTAACTCAAATAAAAAATAATATCACAAACAACATGCAAAAATAAAAAAATGGCAAATTCACTACAAAGAACGTGGATCTGTTGTACAAACTCTGCAGCTGTGTTATATACGTATGTATGTTCATTGTCTTCGTAAGTTCACGGGGAACAGTACAAAGATTTTTCCGCATCACAGCTGCAAATACAGCCTTCTTTTGGTAGGCACCTTTGGAATTTTCGAGTTGCCTTTTGAAAGCTTTATTTTCATTTTTATTGGTTTTTGTTTGTTCTATACAGAATTCAGGACATGGCCTAACTAATGATTTCAATTTCTTTTTTTGATCAAGAGTTGATCTCTAAACATTTACTGTCTTAATCACCTGAATTGAATTATTCAATTTACCCACGTAAAATGTTCCAACATATAACTTATCAAATCAACACAATCCTAAAATTACCCTCCATATAAACACGCTGTACACAACACAAATATTAGCCTTAAGACACAGGAACACACAGGATTGCTGACGACAATATTGCTGGTTCAGGCCTTACACAACACAAATATGAGCCTTAAGACACAGGAACACACAGGGTTGCTGGCGACAATATTGCTGGTTCAGGCCTTACACAACACAAATATGAGCCTTAAGACACAGGAACACACAGGGTTGCTGATGACAATATTGCTGGTTCAGGATGTATACAACACAAACATGAGCCTTAAGACACAGGAACACACAGGGTTGCTGACGACAATATTGCTGGCTCAGGCTGTACACAGCACATATCTCAAAAGCTTTCAACTTCAGGGCGGGTACGGGAAAGCACCTCCACAAGAGAAAAGGGAGGGTCAGCTAAGTGCAGGTGGGTGGCGACAATATCTGATGGAGTGGGAAGGTTTGGTTTTACAATGCAAGGTGCTGACAGCCGCGCGCCTGACTGCATGCCATTTCAAAAACATTCACTGATATTACCTAAACCGAAAACATATTTTTCTTAAAACTATTTTGGCAAGAGGAAATTGTCGTGTGAATGCGATTAATTATTTTGCAAAGGCTATGATTTATAAGTGGGGGCCTCGTTGGGAGGACTGGGGGTGGGGGCTTAGGGCCCTAAAGACAAGCCGTCCCTGCTAGTCTATACAAAGTTGTAAGTGGTTGTGCTGAACTGTATTGGAGTATGATGTTTCAGAGAAGTAAAATCAGTGGTAGCCTAGTAGTGAGTGAACTAACCGCTACGCTCAACAGTTAAGGCCACCAGAACGTAATCTCGCTCTTCAACCCTATTCTGAAACACCTTCATCCGATACCTGAACTGACTCATAATCTCCTTATTATACATTTCCCCATCATCCTCTCATTGACGTCTCGAGCTACCAAGGGTTCTTGTTTCTCCAGGTTTGCCAACTAACATGTTGTGTGCACGACTGTCATCGCCCATACGCACCATATGACCACCCCACCTCATCCTATTCACCTTGATGATCTTTAATATGTTAGGAGTTGCATACATTCTGGGGACAACTTCATCAATATTGTGTTGAGTTTTTTCTGAAAAAGTTGAATCGTTTTGTTCAATAATACGTTCAACCTCTAGTAGGACACAAGTTTTGTGCGTTTGGATAAATCACAAGGCAAGTAAATCACACGTCTGTTGCACCAAGCTAATTTTAAAATACCCGCACAGCTGGTCATGTGATCTAAGGCGTTAGGCTCGCTTACCTTATTTATCCAAAGTACACACGCTCTCCCTTGAGGTTCTATCACCGGTGATGGACTGGGGGTTATTTTACACGGGTGATTTATCACCTTGGTTTTTACAGCCTATCTCCAGTCTAATACGGGTGAACTTACTCCGAAACTAACCTCCTCATTCCCAAACCATGGCCTAAGCGGTCAAATTGCTCGCGTTTTATAAATAATTATCTGTAATATAAGAACGAATTATTTTTGATAAACATTAAATTGGCTGCAATTTTTGGTCACTTGATATAGAAAACATAAAGAAGAATATCTTTTTGTGTTGTCATTTTACGTGCGCTTTTCAACCCACTAATTATACCAGCACAGGACTTACTAACTAACTTGATTATATAACAGACACAGCACCCAGACCACCAGTTCATCCCTGTGAAAGGAAATTCCCCTTTTTAACTAAGGATAAATCTTTAGCTCATTTTGGGAATCGAATCCGGGTAACTTAGCTTAGTATGAACACGTATGATTACTTTATGTAAAGAGTGGGGTTATTAATATTATTGTTAGCCTCATAGTTAGGCACGCGAACTAAACGTCAAGATCATATAGTCTAGTTTGTAGTTGACAAAGGAGGTCGGGATATGTCCCCCGATCACGGTGTAATGAAGGTGGATTTTCCCTAGCTGCTTTCCCACTGTTTCTACAAGCTATTGCGGATACATTTCCTTAACATTTCACCTTTCTCACCTCTGTACACTTAACGTAATTAAATGCGGTAGTGCCCGGACGGGTAGTAAGATGCGATTAAAACAAAACAAAAACTTGTCGCATCTAATCCCAAATAAAATGGCAATAAAAACAAATTGTTCTGTTACTATTTACTAAAACCTTTTAGTGTTTACCTTTCAAACTGTAGCTCGAAGCCTCTTGTCCACGAAGATGAAATATCGAAACACTTGGAGAAAATTATTTCTAATATTCTAACATAATATTGATGAGCTCCCAAAAATCATTTCATAATGTCTCGCAGTTCACATAACATCTCTTTATATTCTTTGTTATAACTGGATTGAAAGTGTCTATCATGACCTTGGAATATAGCACAAACAAAGATATAGACATAAGGTGCACTATCAGTATATGAGAACAATTTTAAACAAGTTGATGGGCTGGTTTACCCCCTACAAAAAAATAATAATAAACAAATGGTAAGCTCAGGGCTATAAGGTCATTCAACTAAAAAAATTGTACTGCACAATTTTAGCAAGTGGATATATAATTAATTATTATAGAATAAAGTGATTCGATGATTTCAAATCATTACAGTTCATGAGTTATAAGTAAATCCCTGTAAAAATGGTGAGACGCGATCAAGCGAAAAGTACCATACAAAGATGGAATCAAGTACTTTTTTCTTTGATAGTTTTTAGATATGATTTACAATACTTTTGAAAAGCGAAATAAAACGGAATCGTCTTGTTACACGAAATCCTCCTATAAAACGAAATTACACCGCTTTTACACAAAACTCTTTAAATAAACACGAAATTAAGAAGAAATTTTGACCATGCTGTGATTTGATTAGTATTTTGTTGTAGTATAAGCTAACTTTAGGCTACAAAATTGTGAAATATGCAGACAAATTTGACAAAGAATTTTAAAGCAAATATATAAGGGTTCAATAATAAATTTTAATTTTGTATACATTGTCTCAATATGTAAATAATACTTAAAACACCTCAGATAACATGTAATTTTGAATAAATACGAAAAAACACCAAAAAGTGAGATTTAAAAAACTAAGTTTAACTAAAAATAAAACCATTTTTACGGGGCTCTAGTTATAGTCATTAGTAGTCCCTTTTCAAGTAGGGTGGTACGAAATATCGATTGTAACATTCGTCGGGACACCGGGACAATTGTGGCAAAAGAAATTCGCGGTGAGTATTAACTGGAAAAAAAATGTTATTTTGACTATTGTAAATTAATAAAAGTTGTGTATTTTTTTTAGGGAATAATATGTAAAAGTTTCAGAAATTTGATAAAACTCCCTGACGTTTTACTGGAGCTACAGAATAAAGTGTGACAAGAGGTTATGATGTTCTGTAAGTTAGCAGTCATCCATAAACCACGTATTTTTCCTTAACTTTTTGACACCCCCCGTGTAACATAAGGATATATTAGCCTTACCCCCTCCCCCCGACCCTGTGTTACATAACTTTCCACATCAATGCCATTATTTGATAGGGAGGTTTTTGTGACACTTAGAAAAAGACTCAGATTGAATACAAAGTGGAAGCCATTTTAAATCTTGAATATAAATAATTTCAAAGAAGTTTATAACAATTCTTTAATACTTTTTTTCCTTAATATTAGTATTAAAATTTAAGATAGGTGCTAAGTAACAGTGATGTAACCCACTTCGGTGGCCACGTGGTCTAACGCGCTACTCTCACAGTAGGCTAGACTGCCGATGAAGGGGAGATCAAGGTTCGAATCTCAATTGGGTGGTGTTTAACGCGCTACTCTCACAGTAGGCTAGACTGCCGATGACGGGGAGATCAAGGTTCGAATCTCAATTGGGTGGTTTTTCCAAAATTGTTTTCCACTCCCCCGTCCACGCAAATTCGGGTACACTTCTTCTAAATATAACCACCTACATCCCTAAGACTCCAATTGACATAGTTAATAGGCTACATAAGCTTATAACCCGAACGGGCAGTAAGATGTGGTGCTAAAAAAAGTGTAGCCCCCCCTCACTCCTCCATGTGACACCTTGTAGACATTAGAGCTCACCCCTTCTCAAAAGCGTTACGTGGTTTATCGATTACTCCTTAATGAGACGCGGACAAACTATTCCTTAAGAATTCGTCTGCACGCCATAAGCAAACAAGTGAAGCATTAAACAGCCCTGTTGTCGTTGCTCTGCAACATGATTGGTTGGCAGGAACAAGTGATGCACTTGACTTGACGTTCACTTAAAATGTAAGCTCTCCTTTGGACAACTCGTTAAGTGTTTGATTTAACTACATCGTGATGGCTTCCGTTTAAAAACACGAGAACCTTTACGTTACGTTACTTGAACATCAAGTTGATCGTGAGCCTGGCATTAAACTTTTGGTGGACTATTCTAGTCAAATAAGCCGAGGAGATGGATGGGCGCCATATCATGAGAGCAAATTATAAAACAAATGGCAAGGGGTTTAAATTTTCACAATAAAAAAAACCTTTGAAGTTCTTCTCAAAAGTTGTTTATTAAATGGAATTTTCAAAACATATATTTTTTTATTTCTATATACACAACCTTTCTCTATTATCACAATTTTTCAAGGTATACAAATAAAATACAGAAATATAATATTATGTTTAAAAAAAATGTGATACACTTTAATCATTGTATGTTCCGTTTTGACACGCTATCCCATAAAAAAAGACAAATGTGAATTAATTCATTAATTGACCACTCCTGAAAATGAGAGCGCCATAGGAAGTAAGGTATCATTCTTCAACCAAGATAAATTGAAATATACATATTTTTGTGATTTCAATAAGTTGAGAGCTGTAAACTTCATAGAACTCCATAAAAAAATAACAAACATTGATTATATTCAATATTTTATTATTAAGATAAAAAACACTGCTTTTGCCAAGTGCCAGTCTTATGAATGTTAAAATTTATGTATATTCAAAAACTCTATTAGCATTAAAATATTCTCCAATCAGTAACAAACTTAATACAATCTAATTTACATAAAATAAGCAGTTAGGGAAACAGATTGTTAATGGTTGACCTTACTGATCATGCCATACCCCAAAAAAATCTTTCCAGTATATGGCACACTGTATACTCCAATTTTCTTTATGATGAACAAACATAACTAAAAACCATCTATACAAAATTACTAGAGCAACTTTCACATGTTCATACGTCAAGCAGGGCTGCACATAGAGGTGTGCAAACAATATGGCCGTACATGACCCCATGATTTCGGAGGGGCCTCACGCTTGCTTTGGTGACAGAGGGAGAAACAAATCGAGGTGGGAAATTTTTGCTTGCGCGCTTATATAGTAAGTTGGCTCCCTGTATAGGCGACCTAGAAAATATTTTCAGATAATAACATAATCATGTGATTTGATTTAATGAACGAGTAAAGCTAGTGTTCCATTTTAACTCCACCAATTTGCATTGGTATGTCTGTGGTGGATGTCTCTTGGTAACTTTTGAACGCATTAACCGATTTAATTCAAACTTGACACAGTTGTTCTTTGTACCTGTATACGAATAACTTTTGTTGGGGATCGCAAATTGAAGAAAGGGTTGGGGAGAAATCAACCCTTATATGTATAAAAACCATGGCATCCAGCATTAATTATTACTTGTATTAACCTTTTAAGCCATTTTCCTGATCCCTTATACTTCCTAAAATTGGTAACTTATATAGGTACAAACTACTGTAATAACATTAAACAAAAACTAAGTTCTTAAATACTTTTTGTTTAGGGCGGAGGGGTGGGTTGTCAGATAACCTGAGGCCCTGTAAATGAAGTTTGCCCATAGCGCCACACCTGCCTGACGTCAGGTCATGTGATATGCAGATGTCACTAATGATATATAGTATCAATAACTTTAAAATAACATTAATAATATAATAAAATGTTATCAATATTAAGTGAAAAAAAATATTGTATTTTATAAAATATGCTTCAACCGTCCATTGGTAAGAAAATCAAGGCATATAATGTAAATGATTGATTTTCATGTTTCCCTTGGGTACAATAGACTACATATTACACACACACACACAAAAAAAAAGAGCTATTTACATCAATTTACAAAGGTTGTACATAAATTTTAATTATTAAAAAAAAATTCACTATAAATCACTATAAATGATACTAACAAGTCAAACAAAATATTAGCACATTGGTTCAGCGCATATTATATTGGTTTTATCCGTGTGGATGAGTTGTGGCCTAATCTTGAAATCGTGTAAGAGTGGCTTTTTTGAGAGACACGTACGAGTTGCGGCCCACTCACTTGAGGGAGCGGTATGAGTTGCGTCCACCTAATTAGCAGTGTGCTTTCTACCATGTTGTCTTAAATTTCAGATAGAAACTATCGGCTTATGTCTACATCCCTCGTAATATCCAAACTTCCTTAGTTCTTGTCAATCAATGGTTTTGGAAAAAATTTGAAGGTTTGTCAGGTTAGGTTAGGTAAATAGTCTGGGCCGCGATTCATACGTGGCTCTAAAAATGTGTGGCAGCAATTCAACTGTATCTTTAGAGGTAAACAACTTGTGCGGCAGCAACTCACCTGCAGCCGGTTTTATTAGAGAGCAGGGGATTGGGGGAGATTAAAATAAATGAATTAAATAAAATTAATAAATGATCATGTACTTATCAAACAGAAAACAAATTTCAAATAAAAAAGAGATTTTCATAAATAATTTCTTACTTCTTAACATAGATAAATTTGGCACAATGAATTCACAAGGAAAACATTATTTATTGTGTTTAAATTATTAGAAAAAAAATCTATATAAATGACTTAAAAGTAATGGGTTATACATTAAAAAAATAAATTGGAAAGTTATTTTTTAAGATAACAAAGAAAATATATTCATAGCAGTGATTTAGCTGGTACTTTAATTTGCAAACTAAAAAGTTTTAGTAAAATAAAAAAGTATATACAAAAAATAAACCTATAGCAGATAAAAAGACATAGCTTTTGTAAACTTCTACAACACAAACAAGAATCTGTTTAATTCAGGGTCTTCAACACGGGGCCCACTTGTGGCAACATTTTTTGCAACCTACTGGCTCATGAAGAATATAAAATTATTTCAAGATAAAATATGACAAATACAGATTTATATTTTACATAGTTAAATATATACGTATTTTACGTTATTTTATAGAAGATATTTTCTTTTTGCACGAAGAAAAGTTTTACGTTTTAATACAAATGTACTTTGAGCAGGTAAATGACAGCTCTAGTAAACAAGACAAAGCACGCTACCTCCTGCTATGGATCAACAGAGAACAAACTTCACGAGAAATCCTAATCCCTGGTGTGAGTAAAAGTGTACATAAGAATGAGCTGATACGAGTATTTTAATATTTGTTCAATTCTAATACTGTCGGTACAATATTGTGAGCGAACAAGTGACAAAAACTTTGGCCCTTGGATATAAAATGTTGAACACTCCTGTTTAATTGAACTATGACTTTCACACTAAGCACAGCACTTAAAAACAGATTGAGGGGAAAAAATGATAATTTACCTGTTGTAAAAACTCAAATAAAAAAAAAACTTGACCTGGTCAATGTAAAATTTTAGTCGGAATTATTAGTTTTTTACCACATCTCACTCACTACCTATCTGTGATGTACACATTTAATTACGCCATTGGGGAAGATATGGTAAAGGCAGAATTTAGAAAAAATATACCCACATTTGCATGGAGTGTGGGAAAATGTTTTGGAAACACCGCCCTAATTACACCTGAGAGGGATCCGAACCTTAAGAATCCCGTCACCGACAATCCAGACTGTAAAATTCTTGATAGAATTTACATTTTTTTTTAAAACGAAAACTTTTGAAACTATCGAACAAAGAAGGTGCTAAGAAATTGTCACCACATAGAGAGGAAACCAGGCAAAAAAATAAATAAATCAGCCAGCACTGGTGGCCATGCAAACAAAGTTGTTACTCTCATGCTATCTGATTTGCTGGTAGCGGGAAGATCAGGGTTTGAATACTGGCTGGGTACAATGAGGTTTAAAAAATATATTTATAAATGGTTTCCCAATCGCACTTCACACACGTGTAGGGTACATATGTTCTAATTTACCTCTTATCTTCTTCTTTGATACCACAAACAGTGTCAAAAATTGAATTGCCGGAACAGGAGGTAAGATGCAGTAAAAATGAAAAATATACTAATTATGGTTTCCCGCGGTCTGACCTTAGCTCTGAAGGTATGCCTATTGAGCTAAGGGTCTCGGGTTCCATTCCCGCTATTAGTGAAATTGGAGTTTCCCTTTTAACAGTGATGAATCAGCGTCCAGGGTGAAGGTGTTTGTGTCTGTTCTATATTTAATTTAAATTTGATCAGTTTTACGCTGATATATAATCAGATGGTTCAAAAAGTGCATGTTAACTAACTCAAATAATATATAATTTTTTTTTAAATATTCAATACCCGGTGGGCTATGACCTTGAGCTATTGCAATCCCCACCCCTATTTCTTGATCTGCATTGACTTGACCAGAGCCGGTTTCTTGTGGGCGAGAGCGTCAACTCCTTCAACCGGTTGATTACAATGGATGAGCCTCGAGCTCTGAGAATATCTAATCCTGTCTCGCTCACCCAACAGCGTGAAGCGGCCCGAACTACTTCATGAATACTAATAGCCCCCAACAGCCCTCCCCCCCTCCTGCCACTTCTTAATACGAAACAAATTATAGTGCAGTCTCTCAAGGCGGAACATTGATTTGAGATGCAGAGTGCGCATGCGTGTAGTGTATTACATATGTAACACTATGTGAACATATATGAGGGCTGCCCTTAGTTTCTTACACGATCACCTGCATTTTACATACAGCTTGGATTGAAATATATAATACATGAAATATTAGTGTACACTAGTGTGAAGTCATGATTGTAATTGGCGACTAAGGCGCTAAAATAGCCAATAAGAAATTCCTAAACGCCAGAAACTAAGTGGGTTTATAACGTCCCTGGATGGAGCTGTCTGGCAGTAGGAGAACAAACAGGGGAGGAAAATACTAATTATAATACAATGTGTTGTGACCCTCCTATTAAATGACATAATTCTATTCACAAAGATCCATTCTACGCTCCTATAGCAGTGTGTTGTGACCCTCCTATTAAATGACATCATTCTATTCACAAAGATCCATTCTACGCTCCTATAACAGTTACCTCTCGTTTCCCGGACATTTAACTCTCAATGATCAACAGAAATATGTGGATTGTTGTACTTTTCAGAGGGAAAATGTCAACGTTTAAACTATGTTTACAAGTCTATATATGTATAGGGTCATAGAACATAGTTTAGTGTTCATTCCAGTAAACAACAAGCTCATGTACTATTAACAGTTTTGTCAATATTTAACATAAATGCAACATCTAATTGGTGTTATCTCAGATACTTAGGCAGTCCTCTTAAACACTTGTAACACATGGGGTAGAGGAGTAAGACATGTTCGAGTCAGTGTGATTAGTTCTTAAGTTCCCCTTTTCTTCCATACAAAGAATTTTTAAAGCATGTAGTTAGTTAAATGTCCAAAATTCAATATCATAGTATGTTAATTAGTTATTTATATAAATTTCTGGTTTTTCTCCAGATAGAATTTCTGCCTTTTCTCTACTTTTTCAAAGACTAGAAATTAAGTTTTTTAAAGACGGAAATTCCCTATTTTTTCTAAACAAACAACTATGTTATTTATAAGAGATAAGAAATTCCCAATTTTTTCCCCAACAAAAAATTTCCTTGCTTTTCTATTGCTTTCAAAACAAGAAAAAAATAAAAATTATCTTTGTCTTTTTCAGAGAAGGATTTTTTTTAAAATTTATTTCCAGATGTACAGCTAGGTAAATAACAACTTGGGAGGTGGATAACTACTAAGGTTTAATTAGGTTGAAATATGAACCAGTAACATGTAAATGTTTATAGACCAATGAAACAGGAGTGAATTTTACATTACATTAGTTTGAAAATGGTAAAATATGCTGATTTATCTTTACAAGTGTACCTGATGTATGATAACTTTTATAGCAACATGAAAGTCATTTAAAATGGGAGTACAGAGGATGCGAGAAAATGTTTTTTTTCCTTTAGTTTTTAGAGCAAACTTTTTTTTGGCCAAAATAAAATCCAATTTTGCTCCAGTAGAATCAGAGTTTAATTTTCTTCCCACGGTGATATCATTAGGTGTTGAATATCTGTCATAAGCATTGCGGCATTAGATGAGAAACTTTTTTAAATGAAGAGAAAAAGTTGTCATTAAATTCCAGGACACCCTTGACAAATATTTACTAACTGATGATATCACCTTTTCTAGAAAAATATTTGATTTATTTTTGAAAAAAAAAACCAACAAAAAAAAACTATAAAAATCGAAAACCACATACCTTCTCTCACATCCCCTACAACCCAACCTTAAGCTATATCACATGATATTGTTCCCACAAATATGGAAATTAATTAATTTTCGATTCATCTATGAGATACTGTTATGTCCAACATTATTGTGATGGGGGGGAGAAGAGGAATAAGAACACAGTATATAAAACACAAAAGGCGTGTTATGTAAATAATTATCTAATGTAAAGTGTTACTCAAGAAGGAAAATTCACTTAAAAAACATGTTAATATAAACACTTTTTTTATATAAATTGAAGAGAGAATTTAGAAAAATTAATTTGCTGTGGCGAACATTTAGAAAAATTAATTTGCTGTGGCGAACATTTAGAAAAATAGAGGGTCGGTTAGGAAATTGACAGTACAATAATAGTTAATGATAGTAGAATTCATAATACCAAATATGTGAGCTCAAACAATGCATACAACAACTGAATCAATAACTAGCAAATGGTTAAAACACAAAGATAATAAATATTTATTCTGAATAGCAACATTTGTGATATATGTAAAAAAGAAATAGCATATACTGTATGGAGAGGTTAAGCTTGTACAGGAATACTATACTTTGTGACACTTCACTTATACAATGATTTAGCAGCATGATGTTTAAAGACCTTGTGTTTACTTTAAGACTACAATCAGGTGAAACTGCATCTTTGCAGTATTTTGGAACATGACATGCCGTAATAGTGAGGTATGCCTGTATTTCACCACCAGAACAATCTTCAAACTTAGTAAAAAAATAAAACAGGATATCTAGTACAACTTAAAGAATAAATGGCAAAGCACTCAAGAAAATAATTTTTTTTTTCTACTTTTAGAACTGCTTGCGCAAAATATTTTCTATCGATTGGGCATCTCAAAGCTATTAGGATTAGTCAATGCAAATTATGTATTAAAAATTTTTTTCCCTTGGCTGGAGTTCTATTTTTCTAAATATACATTAACAATAAACTACTTACATAAGGTTCTCCAATATGGAGGGATAATTATATCATACATTATTTCATATATGGACAAAGAAATTACTTTAATAAGAACAAACTAGAGTACCTATTAAATCAAAGTATAATTAATGTGAAATAATTTTCTTGGTAATTTAAAAAAAAGCCAAATGTGTTTCACTACAAAGTCATCAAAAATATTTTAAAAACGGCTTAAAATTATATCAAAAATACTGAAACATTAAAAAAATTATAATATTATCAGTGTAATAACTATAATAAATTTGTTTTGAATTTTTTTTTCATTTCTTAATCCATATACAGTAAACACATCTTCCATTGTCTATTTACACATAACATACAATCATAGATACATATTAACAAAATATACTAAATAGAAATAAAATCTAATTTGAGAAAAGAAAAATAATTAAATCTCACTTTTTTGTCTTGGACGGTTTTAACCTTAAACCATCATATTTATTGGTATTTCCAAAATTAAATTAAGCATTCATAGTAATATTAGTATTAAATAGAACCCTTTAAAAATAAAATGTACTTACCAAAAAAAATATCATTTTAAGAGTATTGCACTTATTTAATTACTGGGATAGCTTTGTATTTAATATATTCAAAAGGTATTCTCAATGCAAGTTAATACATAAATAATTTAAACTAAGGAAAGTTTTGCTTGTTTAAAGTTTGAATAAAGCTGTAATAACAAATAAAATAAATATGCCTCTACAATATTAATAGGAGGGGTAGAAATCCACTGAAACTCGATCACAGTTACACAAAAACAATATGGTCGAACATAAATGGGTATTCTTATTTGAGTAAAAATTCAAAAAATCTAGAAGTTATTTTCCAGCACTTTTCCTTATAATGCCTCTGCCTATAACTTTGGACTTGTGATATTTCCAAGCATAAATCATTTTACAATGCTATAGTTTAGATTATATTAAGAGATGAAAATTCTCACCAAACAAAAAGTTATTATCTTATACTTATCATGATCATATCATATAAATAAAAAATGTTCTTAAAACTTATCACATAATAATGGTTGTAACCGTTTCAATTCTTTCTTTATAAAATATAATTTCCGTAATTATAGGTCAAATCGATTTTGTCTGAAAAAAAAATTTATCTCGTGTAATTGTAATTGTTTTATAGAAAAACAATTGCCTAAATTTAAAAATAATAAAAAAGTCATTATTAAAGTGGAAATAAAAAGAAACAAAAGAATTAAAACAGCAAATAAGTAAAGTATACATTAATCATAAATAATGTAAGCTACTTGGGTACAAATATTTCACAAGGAAAAGTAAACAAAGAGTGTTTTGAATTAAAAAAAGAAGTTCTAATCGTTTGAATTTTTTTGTTAGCATTGGTAAATTTATACAACAAAATGGTAATTCCGTTTTAACCAGCAAAGGTGAAAAATATTGATATAGAAAATATTGATAAGGTCCGAGAAGACATTTTTAAGAGAGTGCTTGCATTATACATTTTAAAAGTAATCAACTGCTATAAAAAAAAATTGGCCAGTTAAAAGTCCATATTATTTGAAGTTGGATCTCAACTTTGAACCAAACATATCTGGATCGTTGATTGTGTATACACCCCAAGAAGTCACCAGACAAGCAAATAAAACTTATGGTTTTTAATTAGTTACAAATACCTCCCCCACTAGGATGCTAGTATTTTCCTAATCTAAAATTTTTTTCTCTGATCGGCATTAAGCTTCTCCTTTTATCTTTCTCTCCCCTACCAACCAACAGGTGACCTTGAAGGATGAAAAGATCGGCAGTCATATCCATCCTTCTAGCGCTTTCTAGTGGATACAGAATTAATATTTATAGATTTCAATCAAACTTGTGTATATTTATTAGTGTGTTCTTTGAGTGTGTACATTATTGAAATTCGTGTGACTTCTTGTAGTATCCTTGCCAGTGCTAGGATAGATTAACCTGAGCAGCATGAGCAAGTAATTACAATATGACGGTGGGTAGCCATTAAGAAAACTGCAATTTTAAACCAATTCTGAGCCAAACTTTATGCTTAATATTAACAGTAAAAAAAACAAAGAAAGTTATCCAACCACATAAGGTAACCGAGTCATGTTTGTTCTAGTTTCAACAGCTTGACAACAGCAAAATAAACTGTTTAACTTTCAAAATGGTGACAGGAAGCTTGAAAGGCTTGTGTGTATTCTCCTTTGGACAAAGTTATTCTAGACTATGATTGATCACACTGATATACTGACATATGCCAACATGTGGCTTCTTCTCGGTCCAATGAGAGTTAAGCAGAGCAAGGTTGGTTAGTAGATTAACCAACAACTTTAGCAGACAAAGTCATACAATCAGAATATACTCTGGGACTGACTCTCGTCAATCTCTAAATATAACGCATCAGATTAAGCATTTCCCCAAAAAAGACCGGATACACAACCTTTTGCTAGGAATATGCATATGTGATGAGTGGAAACGTCCAATGAGATGTGTGAGATTAAGGCAAGTATGTTACCACTTTATAGTGTTTGGCTGCATTGCTCAGGTATGTGACTGACTGACTGACTGAGAAGAACACAATAAAAATAAACATTTCCTCCACTGCTGTACTAAGGTGAAGGTTTCTGCTGACACTTTTATAGTTTTTTAATGTCACGCCTCATCACTGTGTGTGAGAGTCAATCCATCTTAAGAATACACTTTATCAGCTCTCTTAAGCTCTTTGACACCAAGCACTTAATGAGTTCTTGATAAATCCATCAGCCAGCGTCAACCACTGGCTGCAACCTCCCATTGTCGTGCTAAAAATTCGACGTGAAACACTTGTGAAAGTGTCCTTTACCTCAACAAAAGTCACTGTCATTCCCTTTACAGCACCAATTCGACATCAACCCCTTGGGGACGCATCCTTTAGCGCGTCAACGTCATATCCTTAGGGAAACGTCCTTAACCGCACCAAAAGTCAAAGTCAACCCCTCGGGGATTCCAAGCACTGAATATATAAGTGTTCAGAACCTGACATCGAGCGTCTGTCGCGACCCAGCAGGGATACCTCGCTAGCTCCTGAGCACACAGTGAGCGTCGCCCCCCTGGTTGACGGACTGCACGATGTCCGCCCAGTCCTCCAACCTGGGGGCGCAGGTCAGGGTGAGGTCACCCAGCTTCCTGCGGGCCATGATGACAAACTCCCCCGGACCGTGCCTCGCACCGCAATGCAAGGGCACGTTGACCTTGACCCTGTGCCGGTCCCTCTCAGGCGAAGACGACGACACGGAGTTGCCCGCCACCTCCTCGAGATCGTTGCTCTCCGGATTGTTGTCCTCCGTCGAGTGGCGCAGCAGTTTGGTCACCTTCACCGTCATCTCGGCTACCTCCTGGTCATCCAAGTTCCTCACGCTCTGGATGATGCCTCGAGTAACTGCAGGACAGAGACAAGGGTGGTATAGTCACTTCATATGGTCGATACTTTCTAGTAATAAGGTGGTATAGTCACTTTATATGGTCGATACTTTCTAGTAACAAGGAGGTATAGTCACTTTATTTGGTCAATACTCTCTAATAACAAGGTGGTATAGTCAATTTATATGGTCGACACTCTAGTAACAAGGTGGTATAGTCGCTTACTTTCTAGTAACGGTCAATACTCTCTAGTAACAAGGTGATATAGTCGCTTCATGTGGTCGATACTTTCTAGTAACAAGATGGTATAGTCACTTTATATGGTCAATACTCTCTAGTAACAAGGTGGTATAGTCACTTTATATGGTCAATACTCTCTAGTAACAAGGTGGTATAGTCACTTTATATGGTCAATACTCTCTAGGAACAAGGTGGTATAGTCGCTTCATGTGGTCGATGTTCTCAATTACCTACTCGTTAGTCAGTTTAAACCTCGAATTTCATTTCTGGAAAAGAACTCTCAACTGTAAAGGAATATAATAAACCAAGTGACCAAGACAAATTCGTTCACGGTAATTTGATTTTATCTTTTGGCAGTTAAAGAAATTACTAAAAAAAAGTATATAATGAGACTGTTAAAATTTTTGGCTATCTCATTTTGAGGAACCTAACCGTACCTAAAAATGAATTTGGAGGTGGCTGTCCTGCCTAAGGTAGATTACACCTAGACCCTGTAGAAAGAACTAGCCTAGTTATTAGTAAATATATAGGTTGTATAAAGCACTTTCCAATTTTTCATTAGGATTGATTCCCAACAATAAATATGTGTATGTGTGTGTGTGTGTGTGTGTGTGTGTGTGTGTGTGCGCACGCGCAAAGTAAGGTCAGAACAATTCCAACCAAGATGGAAAACAACACGATATAACCCACTTTCTCTTTCACTTTTATTAATTATTCATGACCGGAATATCAAGATGGAGCAAGCTATAGATATTCTCACGGCCAACAGGACAGCCACATGATCCAATATTCAAGGATACATGTTAGAAAACTACATGATACATTATTAATGTGCACTCATTTCTAAGGTCACTGGACGAATGCAACAACGAGACGGACATGGTAATGTGTGACGTTGCTTGACTCGATGCTGTCTGTTCTACGAGATGAACGAGCTATGTGACAACGAGGCAGACAAGGTACTGTGTAACGTTGCTTGACTCGCTACTGTCTATTCCACGAGATGAATGAGCTATGTAACAACGAGGCAGACAAGGGACTGTGTGACGTTGCTTGACTCGCTACTGTCTGTTCCTGGAGATGGACGAGCTATGTGACAACGAGGCAGACAAGGGACTGTGTGACGTTGCTTGACTCGCTGCTGTCTATTCCACGAGATGAATGAGCTATGTAACAACGAGGCAGACAAGGTACTGTGTAACGTTGCTTGACTCGATGCTGTCTATTCCACGAGATGAATGAGCTATGTAACAACGAGGTAGACAAGGGACTGTGTGACGTTGCTTGACTCGCTGCTGTCTGTTCCATGAGATGGACGAGCTATGTGACAACGAGGTAGACACGGTAATGTGTGACGTTGCTTGACTCGCTGTTGTCTGTTCCACGAGATGAACGAGCTATGTGACAACGAGGCAGGCAAGGGACTGTGTGACGTTGCTTGACTCGCTGCTGTCTGTTACACGAGATGAACGAGCTATGTGACAACAAGTGACACCTGCCAAAACACACAGCAACAGATAAAGTTGCTCCTTTGTCCAGCGACCAGAGTATTTGCTTGTTTCTCTCAGATGAATGTTAATATAATTATGACCCTAGGGTTTCTCATTGGCCTTCTATCTAATTTGAATGTACAGTACATGGCTGTGTTCCGTGCAGCGCTTTCAATATAGGTTCATACATTCTATTGAAATATTCGAATGTTTCTTTAGTGTCAACGCTGTCTATCAGCAAAATACTGTACATTATCTAACCTATAAACAGGAGATTGGGTTAATATTCACCCATAATACATAATAAAAAGTGCGCAATTTATAGTAAAAGTAAAAATGTTCATTATGATATGTAGCGATTAAAGTATGACTTATATCGATTGTTTTTAAAAAAAAAATTTGGCACAGCGTTTTACTAATGGTTTGGGTTGTATGCATATTTACTAATTACGCTAATGAGTTAGGTATGAGAAAGGAATTTAGAGGAAGTGTATCCGCATTTTCGTGAAAGGAGAGTGGAAAACCATTTAGGAAAAAAACCTCAGCACATCCGACCAGGATTCAAGCCCTGATCTCCCTGTAATCGAAAGTTTGATATTTTAGTCCATTAGCCTGATGTCTAAAATTGGGGTAATCATGACTTGTAAAGCGAGTGAGGTTCTTTATGTTTTTTTGTGTCCCTTGAAGTGTATTAAGAATTAAAAATATATCCGTTTCGGTGGCCGCGTGGTCTAACGCGTTACTCTCACAGTAGACCACACTGCCGATGACGGGGAAGATTGAGGTTTGAATCTCAGTCGGGTGTACTGAGTTTTTTTCCCCAACGTGCTTGTCCACTCTCCCTCCACGCAAATGCGGCTATACTTCCTATAAAACATAACCTTCCTCAACCCTAAAGCTATTAGCGTAATTAGTATATAAGCGTATAAACCCGAACAAACGGGTAGTAAGATGCGGTGTTGGAAAAATAAAAAAAAGGAAGAAAAATGTGTGATCGGATTGCATGACTCTGGGAAATCTGTGTAACAAGTGCTATTTAAAAAAAATGACGGCCGATGACCTTAATGTTTGATTAAAAAACCCTTGGGAGAGGTTAGCAAAAAAAAAAAGTTGTTTTTATTTTATATGTAAGCTAATAGCATCATTTACAAGAATATAAATTAACTAAGTTTCAATTAATCAACTATATTAAAACATGTTGAGAATCAAATTCAAAAGTTGAAAAATGTTTTACTCAATTTTTATGTTTCACAGCTTTTACTGATAGCAAGTGTACAAATAACAAACACATTTAGTTTCAAAATCATACCATTATTTTTAATAACGTCATTAGAAAGAGAAGAAAGTCGCTAAAATGAATGGATTTAGATAAAGAGTTGTGTTAACAATAGCAAAATTAAAACATATAGTTAACTTCTTATTTACCAATGGTCTTTGGTTGAAGGAAATTCATTTTCTGGGCTGGAAACTTTTATTGGTTATAGGATTATTTAAATAAAACTGTAATAATGAAGTTGGTACTAAATAAAAATGTGTATAGTTTAGATATAGTTAGTTCCTATTCCAATCGACATAATTTACCATTATTCGCAAATAAAAGGCCATGTAGTCAATTTCGCTAAAAAGATTCAATTGCGTTTTATTTAGCTTAAGTTTAATACATTCAAAAATATTACAATTTACTTTGAAAAATATTTTGTTATTCATTTTAATGCGTTAAGTAAACGTTCGTAAAAATACGTCTGGCGATATTTCTGTGTTATCTAATAATTGTAACACTGAAATGTGAAATGAGATTTATAAGAATGAGGATAGTTGTGAAAAAATTTGAAAGGATGAGAAATGAGAGAGTAAGAGGAATAGTAAAGGAAGAGCCAGTCCAGGACAGGATAGAGAAGGCACGACTAAGGTGGTATGGCCATGTGAGGAGAATGGAGGGAAATGAGAGAGTAAGAGGAATAGTAGAGGAAGAGCCAGGACAAGATAGAGAAGGCACGACTAAGGTGGTATGGCCATGTGAGGAGAATGGAGAGAGAAATGAGAGAGTAAGAGGAATAGTAGAGGAGAGCCAGTCCAGGACAGGATAGAGAAGGCAAGACTAAGGTGGTATGGCCATGTGAGGAGAATGGAGGGAAATGAGAGAGTAAGAGGAATAGCAAAGGAAGAGCCAGTCCAGGACAGGATAGAGAAGGCACGACTAAGGTGGTATGGCCGTGTGAGAAGAATGGAGAGGGAAATGAGAGAGTAAGAGGAATAGTAAAGGAAGAGCCAGTCCAGGACAGGATAGAGAAGGCACGACTAAGGTGGTATGGCCATGTGAGGAGAATGGAGGGAAATGAGAGAGTAAGAGGAATAGTAAAGGAAGAGCCAGTCCAGGACAGGATAGAGAAGGCACGACTAAGGTGGTATGGCCATGTGAGAAGAATGGAGAGGGAAATGAGAGAGTAAGAGGAATAGTAAAGGAAGAGCCAGTCCAGGACAGGATAGAGAAGGCACGACTAAGGTGGTATGGCCATGTGAGAAGAATGGAGAGGGAAATGAGAGAGTAAGAGGAATAGTAAAGGAAGAGCCAGTCCAGGACAGGATAGAGAAGGCACGACTAAGGTGGTATGGCCATGTGAGAAGAATGGAGAGGGAAATGAGAGAGTAAGAGGAATAGTAAAGGAAGAGCCAGTCCAGGACAGGATAGAGAAGGCACGACTAAGGTGGTATGGCCATGTGAGAAGAATGGAGAGGGAAATGAGAGAGTAAGAGGAATAGTAAAGGAAGAGCCAGTCCAGGACAGGATAGAGAAGGCACGACTAAGGTGGTATGGCCATGTGAGAAGAATGGAGAGGGAAATGAGAGAGTAAGAGGAATAGTAAAGGAAGAGCCAGTCCAGGACAGGATAGAGAAGGCACGACTAAGGTGGTATGGCCATGTGAGAAGAATGGAGAGGGAAATGAGAGAGTAAGAGGAATAGTAAAGGAAGAGCCAGTCCAGGACAGGATAGAGAAGGCACGACTAAGGTGGTATGGCCATGTGAGAAGAATGGAGAGGGAAATGAGAGAGTAAGAGGAATAGTAAAGGAAGAGCCAGTCCAGGACAGGATAGAGAAGGCACGACTAAGGTGGTATGGCCATGTGAGAAGAATGGAGAGGGAAATGAGAGAGTAAGAGGAATAGTAAAGGAAGAGCCAGTCCAGGACAGGATAGAGAAGGCACGACTAAGGTGGTATGGCCATGTGAGAAGAATGGAGAGGGAAATGAGAGAGTAAGAGGAATAGTAAAGGAAGAGCCAGTCCAGGACAGGATAGAGAAGGCACGACTAAGGTGGTATGGCCATGTGAGAAGAATGGAGAGGGAAATGAGAGAGTAAGAGGAATAGTAAAGGAAGAGCCAGTCCAGGACAGGATAGAGAAGGCACGACTAAGGTGGTATGGCCATGTGAGAAGAATGGAGAGGGAAATGAGAGAGTAAGAGGAATAGTAAAGGAAGAGCCAGTCCAGGACAGGATAGAGAAGGCACGACTAAGGTGGTATGGCCATGTGAGAAGAATGGAGAGGGAAATGAGAGAGTAAGAGGAATAGTAAAGGAAGAGCCAGTCCAGGACAGGATAGAGAAGGCACGACTAAGGTGGTATGGCCGTGTGAGAAGAATGGAGAGGGAAATGAGAGAGTAAGAGGAATAGTAAAGGAAGAGCCAGTCCAGGACAGGATAGAGAAGGCACGACTAAGGTGGTATGGCCATGTGAGAAGAATGGAGAGGGAAATGAGAGAGTAAGAGGAATAGTAAAGGAAGAGCCAGTCCAGGACAGGATAGAGAAGGCACGACTAAGGTGGTATGGCCATGTGAGGAGAATGGAGAGGGAAAGGATGACCAGGAGGATGTTGCATATGGAGGTGGGGGAAGACCAAGGGACAGATGGCTGAAGGGCGTAAGGAGGAGTGTGGAGGAAGGGAGGCGGTGGAGAGGATTATGTTCCAAACAGACAAGTGGATGGAAGCTGTTCATGATGATGATGATGATGATGATGATGATATGCACTATTCGCTATCAGTTATAGGACTACATGAATATGAACCCAGACAAACTCACCTAGGTCACTTGTGCAATACGCCTGGCCCATCTCTGCCTTGGTACACGGCCGACAGTCTGGAAACAAACAAACACACAGTAATTACCTCACCAGAGATTGTACACGTGTGTACTACATTCTAAACACGTGGGCAATACCAGTATAAGAGCTACATACTCATAACTCAACCGGGAACAGTAACAAAACATTTAAAAAAACCAACTTGGGGGGGTGTAGGGGGGAATATTGTATTGATTTGAGTGGGCCCACTTCGGTATTTGAATGGTCTAAGTCTAACGCGTTACAGTTTCCCACTCTCTCTCTCTCCACGCAAGTGTAAGTACACTTCCTGTAAATATAACCTTCCAAATCCCTAAAACCACCAGCGTAATTTAGTGCATAAGCGTATAACCCGAAGGGGTAGTAAGACGCAGTGAAAAAAAAAATTAGCTCCTTAAGCTGGTAGGCCTGTGTATGGTTTACCCCCTAATCCTCTCTCTGTCCCACTAATGCGGGTACATTTAATCTAAAAAATCTTTCTCATCCCTATCCGTTCGTATGAAGACGTCAGTAACACGTGTGTCTAGAGTAAGAATACATGTAACAGTTGGTCCCACATGCTCCTCGCTAGGGCGCGGCCAGTCTCAACTTGACCCCGACTACTTATGACCCGGCTGTGACCAAATTTGGAACCTTCAAAAGTCTGGTTATGGTTCGAGGTTATGTTGGTAGAGAAGCTCGGTCAGGAATTTATTCGGGAAAAGGTGGTGGTTCAAAATAAGTTTAGGAAATATGTATACCTTGATTTTCTTACGAGTGGACATTTGGGGCACTTTTTAGAAAATACCAACATATTTTTTTGCAGTTAACATTGATAGCATTTCACTATAGTATTGTCATCTTAAAGGTACTGTATTGATAATATATATCAAAAGTGACAGCGTCAAATGACTTTACGTATGAATACATGAAAGTAGATCTAGTAAATATAATTATATAATAATAATGAACTTATTTTAAAGCATAGCATCTTATTACCTTTTCGGGTTATACATCTGTATACTAATTATACTTATGTGTTAGGGATTATAAAGGTTAAATTTAGATGAAATGTACCTGCATTTGCGTAAAGGGAGAGTAAAAAAATCAGTACACGCGACCGGGATCGAACCACAAACTACCAGTCTTCAGCAGTTTAATCTATTGCGAGAGTGGTGCATTAGACCACTACCCATCTTCAGCAGTTTAATCTATTGCGAGAGTGGTGCATTAGACCACGCGGCCACCGAAGTGGGTTGCACATAACGCAAGTATAATGGCTTAATATTAAACTAATTAATATAAGTTTTCATGACTATTTTTTTTTTCTAAACCGTTGATTACAGACGATGTGGATACTTAGTTAATTCATCGACCAAAACTAGCCAACGAATAAAACTGGATAGTTTCTAATTTAATAAATAACGAATATAGCTCCACCAGGATCGTTAGTGTCCTCTAACCCCGGTAATTATCTCCTCGACGATCACTAAGCGTCTCCTTTTCTATCCTTCCAACCAACAGGTGACCTTGAAGGGCAGGACGAATAAAATTATATTGAGACCCCTCGCATCCGCTGTCACAACCATGCATTGTATCAGTGCTTTCTAGCGGGGAAATAAGGAACTAATTTTTAAATTTCAACCTACCGTATAGTCTTAAGTATACTTGTTATTATTATTAGCACCGCGTCTTACTACCCGTTCTGGTTATACGCACTTACGCTAATGTGTAATGAATGGTAGGGTGATTGTGAGATGAAATGGAGGACCTACAATTTAACGTGGAATCCGAACCACGGTGGAGGCCTGGCATTCCACACATTCACAAGTTGTAATTAATACACGTTTTGTCAGAGGTGAAGGAAGGGTTTGGTAATCAGATAAATCTGTGCTGGGACCGAGGATTGAACCCCGGACCACCAGCACAGAAGTCTGACACCTTACCCCTAGACCGCCAGTTCACCCTAAGTCCACTTGTTTAGTGTGTTATTTGAGGGTAGAAGCTACATCCAACCAAGTATTTCTAGTAATGTTATTTTAACATTACATCAAGTGTCGGCAATATTTTTGGTCCGGAATCGAGTCCCTACACTCTATTTTTGCATTTCTATATTTGTCTATACATATTATATTTATTACTCAAACTCAACCTTTCCCCAAATACTTCTGTCCCCACAATTTAAGAAGAAAAAAATAAAATAAATAAAACGTACAGTTTCACACTAAACTATTTTAATTTTTTTACAAAATTAGCTATTATGAGCGATCTAGATAAATTTGCTCACACGCAAAAAAAAAAAGCTCGACTTTTAATGACGATGTAAGTTTTCTTGTCCGATTGGTCGAAAATTGCCTCGAGACTGACACTTTGGTCTCAGGCGTCACTCTCGCAAGAGACCGGATTGTCATTTTTAAAATTATAATCATATGAGGTATTTAACGTGCTCTTTCTGAATCGGAATGATTATATCAGCACACGAGAATTTTGATGAGCGAGAGTGAAAGGGTTTACCAATTTTGTGGGAAGGGTATTTTCACATACCTTCCAGGGTTATTTTACATGTCCACAATCGACATGGGACAGATGATTTTATTTACAAGCCAAAGGAAGTTGTGCTACGGATTTTTATCGCTGGAGAACCGGATTATTGATGACGGAGAGATCAGAGTTCGATAACCAGTCAGGTGTACTGATGGTGGTTTATCCTACATGCTTTTCTACCCTCCTTTCACGCTAAGGTGAGTACATTTAATCTAAATCCAACCTCACTCACCCCTAACCCATTAATGTAATTTGTATACATGAGTATAAACCGAACGGGTAGTAAGACACGGTACGAGGGTAAAACAGGTTAATGACACAACAATTGTGGCTCGGTTACGAAGTGGTGGGACAGTGACGGCACAGAATAAACCTCCTCAGCAATCTGATACCGGGTGACCGTTTTATAGCTCTCCTCCCCATGATGCATTGCGTGAGGCAGAGTTGAACATGTACAGG
Source organism: Timema bartmani (assembly GCA_902151455.1). NCBI lineage: Eukaryota > Metazoa > Arthropoda > Insecta > Phasmatodea > Timematidae > Timema > Timema bartmani. Next base: position 181,083 of record CABFWB010000852.1, read on the forward strand.
ACAAGAGAAGAAGTTATGACATTGCCGTAAGATTACCATCCTCGTGAGGGAATGGGAGCAGGCGAGGAGGAACAGGACAAGGGAGTGTGGTTACAAAGGTGGGTTCATGGTGGGTTCATGGGGAGTTCATGGTGAGTTCATGGTGAGTTTATGGTGGGTTCATGGGGAGTTCATGGTGGGTTCATGGGGAGTTCATGGTGGGTTCATGGGGAGTTCATGGTGAGTTCATGGTGGGTTCATGGGGAGTTCATGGTGGGTTCATGGTGGGTTCATGGGGAGTTCATGGTGGGTTCATGGTGGGTTCATGGGGAGTTCATGGTGAGTTTATGGTGGATTGAGGAAATACTGGCTGACTGGGGACTATAAGTGGGGACAAGGTCCACTCTACACTAGGGTCAGGAGGTCCCAGGTGCTAGACAAGGTCCACGCTACACTAGAATCAGGAGGTCCCAGGTGCTAGACAAGGTCCACACTACACTAGAGTCAGGAGGTCCCAGGTGCTAGACAAGGTCCACTCTACACTAGAGTCAGGAGGTCCCAGGTGCTAGACAAGGTCCACACTACACTAGAGTCAGGAGGTCCCAGGTGCTAGACAAGGTCCACACTACACTAGAGTCAGGAGGTCCCAGGTGCTACTGTCTATACTTGTCATGAGTAGTACCTGTGCCTTGCTCTCCATCTACGGCCGAATGTTTTGCTCTCCAATTTATCTAGGGGAAGTTATTTCTCTTCTGAGAGAGTGGAGAGCAAGCGAGAAGAGAGAAAGATTGTCTTGTGAAATGATTCTCTCTGCTTGCCGGACGACTTAACTCGACCAACATTTATGAGATAAAAGATCTGTCCAAGATGATGGCAGCTCTCTGACCAAATTATTTAAATCTGACTGACATTAATCACACATCTGATGGATTCAAGGTTTCTACAAGAAATAGAGATAATGTTACAAACTTGTTTCTTGAAATATTTTTTGTCCCAAATGGCGAAGAAAGTAGATATTAATCTTCACAATCTCTTCCACCATTATGATACACCAAACCGTTAACATGACTTGTTCTATTTTCCAAAAAATAAAGAGAAAATATTGCCATATAAAACATTAAAATATTGATTAGGCCAAAGGGATAGTCAAAGTGTAGACAAAAAAAAAGACATGACCTTCAGGCAAGGTTTTTTCCTTCTTCGGCGTATGGAATATTTGACCGTAAGAGAACGTTGCTCAGGGTATATCTTGGAGGCTGTCTTACAGATCGTACCGGCAATGGGATGACGTGATGATGGTGATAGTGAATATGATGGTGATAGTGAGTATTAGAGTGTGGAACCAGTGGAAACTCTTAAATCTAACTTAAGACTAATCAACCAAACCCTGGTAACCATTCAAGTAATTTCCCTTACGATAAAAATAACAAGGTTATCAGTCGGGAATCGAACCCGTGATATCCTAGTCTTGTAATCAGATGCACTCACCACTACACCACGGGGCCGGTTTCAGGGCAAGTGACTTGCCTAACATGACTTTCAGGCAAGGAAACTTGTGTTTCTAGGTGGGAAAAAAACCCAGGGGAATACAAGACTTGTATTTGAATCGACGTGCTTTTCAGGTGTTTTTTTTCCTATACAAAGGTCTGGGTTCAAGTTTTTTAATTAGTGTTTTTTTAGTTTGCTGTTTTTTTCCCGGTTCTCTAGATGCGTGGCAGCACTGATATACGATTCTCTACTGAATTAAGTGTACAAACATTGCCCGTGGGTATGGGGCTTTATTCAGATCTGGTAGTTGTAATTTTCACTCCCCATATCCCCCCTAATCACCCCATTATGCTCACCATCCGCGGGATCATAGACCGTCCTGTCCCTCGGCTGCGGCTCCAAGTGGTAGGTGAGCGACGCCACCTCCCGCGCCAGATGTGACTGAGATCCCACACCCGACGCCTCCACGTACAGCGACGCCTGGCCCTGTCTGCTCTGGAAGCACCTAGTCGGTGCCCCAGCCCTGTCGTCTAACAAGGGCGCCAGACGTCCCGGAGCCTCTATCAGGACCCTCGCCCCGGCGGACTCGCCGCTCGCCTTCACACAGGCCCTGAAGTCTCGGCCCGACGCACCCAGACGCAGCACGACGCGCAGAGCCCCACGGGGGTACGCCCACTTGAGGCGTCCGCTGGAGCAGCGCAGGTACACGGGCGTCACGGCTCGCCCCGTGCCGTCAAGACCACTGTAAACAGAACACAAGCAATCCATTAGATTCAGGACGAGGACATCGTAGAAAATGTTCCTCTTGTTTTCCAAACTAATATTAAATAATGGCACGGTGAACCACATGTACTTTCTCGCTCCTTTATCCAAATTATATTTATGACTCGGAAAATATTAATTTTATAAAATATTCCTTCAAATAAAAGTTATATATCATTAGAAGTACTACAACTTTTCAACGATAAATAATTTCGTATCTACAATAGTTGCAGAGATGAGAAAAAAATTGTAAATTTACGCTCATGTAAAGTTCCCTCACAAATCATTTCCCATGGGAAAATCAGGGGCGCCATTTTGTTTATAGTGCTAAACAGTGACTGGATACGAATTTTAAACTAAGCCTTTAGAAAAGAGAGATAAAGAGTTGGATAGATTTAGTTGGATTTAGTGGTTATCAAATGATCCAAGATAAGGAATTAATACCAATGTGGCATTGGAAAAATTAGGTAACGAATAAACGTGTACAAAATACAAAAATATAATTGTATTGGCTCATGTAGCTACCTACATGGCAAATTCAAGTATAGCTATACTATGATAAACTATCAATATATATACTATTATATCACGCTCCTTACATTATTATTTCATACTGTAGAAATTTGTTTTTTTAAATGTTAAACCTTAAAAGCTGATTTTGAGAGAATCAATTTTTCTGTTTTCGACCCTTAATTTTAGGGTTGGACAGTCAATTCTAAAAATCTGTTTGAGGAAACTTATGAAAACCCTATATACCAAGTTATAGCCTGATCGGTAAAATGGTTTCGACTCTAGCCCGAGTAACAAAAGGACATACAGACGGCATTGCAAAAAACCCTTTTTCGGTTCCAGGCTACACACAGTCTTAACTTTTATCTTTGGATTTGAAATTTATATTTTTCCTTGGTGAGCGGGTTAAGAGATAAAACCAACTAACACTATGATCAATAGTACAGGGCACTGATGACCTGTGTGTGTCAATGCGCCTATATACTATAGTAATACTTGTACAGGATCTGCTTCATGACCACATGGTTTGAGGCGTCACTTTCGTGTTAGACTAGACTGCCAACGACAGGGAGATCGGGGTTCGAATCCCATCCAGATGTATTGGGGTGGTTTTTCCGAAATAGTTTTCCACTCTTCCCCCACGCAAATTCGGGTACAATTCCTACAAGTTCTACCTTCCTCCTCCCTAACTCACTCGCGTAGTTGGTACATATGCGTATAACCTGAAGAGGTAGTAAAACACGGTGCTAAAAAAAAGTACACTATAATCCAAAGAGGATTACCGGTGTTAACGCGGTATAAGACGTCAGCCTCACATAAAATGGTATATATACACACCCGAGGTACTTGATCGATTAATAAGAATTTTAAATTCAAATAATTTGGGATGAACAAGCAAACGAAACCCATTTTTGAGCGGTCACCATTTTAAACGGGCAACTTGATCTAAAAAACCAGATAGGCCTACACCTGTCGTTCGCCTAGGTTCATATAACTTTCCTGCCAAACCTAGTTAAATTAATACCATTTCTGTAGAGCTAAAATCACATTTTTTATTAAATTTTAACTAAAATTAAAATTCTAATGTCTACAATAATTTTAATTTACTCCAAAGGCTTTTTATTCTTTGATTAATGGACATATTTAAAGCAAAATTGGAACAAAAATTAAAACTTCGTAAGAGAATATTTTAACCCCACTTTAAAAAAAATCTTTTCCGATTTAAGCGTCGATGTTTTCCCAGAAACCTCATCTGAATCTAGGGATTGGTGGGGAGGGGAGGGTCACGGCGGCTCAAGAGCAGCTGCCATTGTGATCCGTCGACAGAAATAAGAGCAAGACAACAACAGGAGAACATTCCACGCTCATGGCGTCACGCTCGCCCGAGTCAGATTCGATCGAGATAGTTGACATATGCATTAGCAGGGCAATCTCCGGGCCCTATCTTGGTCGACTGAGGGGAATAACCCCACAAGTACCATCGGGACTGCTCTGAACCATTTGAATAAAACATGGGCCACCCTTAGGGTTCGGCCAGACTGACGAGCGTGCGAGCGAGCGCGTGATTAGCAGATAGCTCTCGTTAGTTGTTGACGAGGAGGCTCCGAATCTTGGCTGAGTGAACTGAGGGGGGTTTTAACAAGTGATTTATTGTTGTGGTTTTCTCGTCCTCTCTCCACGCTAGTGGTGATTCTTATTTGTAAAGGCCTACTTTGATAATATTGAAGTATTGTAACATATAAGTTTTACATACATACATACATACATACATACATACATACATACATACATACATACATACATACATA
>CABFWB010000852.1:186757-203219 GCA_902151455.1 Timema bartmani
ATTCCACACATTCACAAGTTGTGATTAAAACACGTCTTGTAAGAGGTGAAGGAAGGGTTTGACAATCAGATAAATCTGTGCCGGGACCGAGGATTGAACCCCGGACCCTCAGCATAGAAGTCTGACACCATACCCCTAGACCACCAGGTCACAAAAAAAAAAAATTAAAATATCATTATAGTGTTATTTTATAGGTGTATTAAGGATGAGGAAGGTTGAATTTAGAGGAAGTGTACCCATATTTGTGGGAAGGCAGGATGGAAAATAATTTAGAAAAATTCTCCCTAGTATATCCGACACGGATTCAAACCCTGATCTTCCAGTCTATTATTTTATCACTACGTCTTACTACCTGTTCATGTTTTACGCATATTTAATAATTACTCCAGGGGGGCAGCGATGAGGGAGGAAGTATTTTTAGGGGCAATCTACCCGCATTTACGTGGAAGAAGAGTGGAAAACTGTTAAGGGAAAAAAAAACCTCAATAGACCCGACCGGAATTCGAACCCAGATTTCCCCGTCACTAGCCAGTTCAGTCTAAAACGAGAATGACGCCTTAGAACATGCTTCCACTGAATCGGTTCAGACAATATCGACGCCTTAATCCACGTGCCCAATGATGCGAGCCTGACTACAATAAATCAATAAATAAAATAAACACGTGTGGAGCGCAATAATAATAATAATAATTATTATTATTCCCTTCAAATAATGGTAACAAGAGAAAGATGGCCGTAGCACAAAGTACGTCCCATTCCTCGTGAACCAGATGGTTTTAAGAAAAAGATTTAGAATATCTTACAAGCTCCAAAGTCGAGACATTATTTTCCCAGAGAGCATAAAACACGCGGTATGAAGTCACGCTCTGCCTTAGGCGGGGCTCGAAACCCGTCCATCCGACTCGATACGACCCATTTGTATTGTAATAAACCTGGAGCCGGACTTGTTTAGTCCCTATTACCTCTCCTAGGCGCGCTGGGTGTGGTGGTATTCTTGTATGCATGTATAAAAAAATAAATGAATTCCCTTATACGTGGCACGAGAGCAGACAGGTCTGATACAGAGTGTCGGTATAAGTCTGTCGGCGACTCCTAGCTTCACACGGGGTGTCGCATAAGTTTGATGGTGGATTATAGCCTCATACATGCGCTTGTAAATCTTTCGGTGACCCTCAGCCAATGAGGGTGAACAGGATGAGAACGTTGAAATGACAGTACAGACTAACAATATAGGAATATACTGAGGGCGATTATTTTCTTTTAATTAACTGTCCCCCTCGAGCCTGAATGTTCTAGTCTGTCTCCCTCAACCCTCCTTCTTCCTGTTCCATGCCACCTGAGTTGCGTGACTAAAGGGCCAGTTTCATTTGCGAGACTGATAGATTCCATTCTGGTCTAGGTATGTGTCGTCTTATATCTAGTATAGCACCACACTTGAGGGTACTAAATCTGACTATGAAACTGACCCTAAATCCCTGTGCACCTGAACCTCTATTCGTACTCAAAACTTACATTGAAAAAACAAAAACCCACTTACCATGAAATAAACACCACGTCTAGAAATATGAAATGGAAAATTTTCAGGCAGATTATTTCATTTTTTTAAGTAATTTTACTCTGGAAACAAATTTCATCTATTAAAACGTAACGAATGTACTCGAGATATCCCGCGTTTTAAAGTCTCCACCTCAGTTTTAATTTCTTCCAAGGACGTTAACACCATAAACATTATCAAATGAGTTACAATAAAGCAATAACAGAGATAACAGATCTCTTCTCACACTCACGTATAGACTACAGCGCTTGGTGGTTGAACGTGTCACTAATGTTGGGTCTGCTCTAGACCATATATGTTAATACTTCAATATTATAATCAGATCCTTCACGAATACATCTTCTTCCCCTGGGATTCAATCATCTGAGCATTTTAACAATAATGGAAACACGTCCCGAGGTTGAACATGTTTACCTTATCTGCGAACACGGCTCGTCCCAGTCTTTTCATCACGTCGGTATAAGGGTTCGGCCAGACTGACAAGCGAGCGAGCGACTGAGCGGCCAAGCGGGCGAGCGCGTGATTAGCAGATAGCTCTTGATAGTTGTTGACGAGGAGGCAAAGGTTCGAATCTTGGCTCAGTGAACTGAGGGTGGTTTGTGAAAAGTGATTTATTGTTGTGGTTTTCCCATCCTCTCTCCACGCTAATTGTGATTCTTATTTGTAAAGGCCTACTTTGATTATAATATTGAAGTATTTTAACATACCGGTTTTACACACACACACACATATAGGTGTGGTTTATGATCTTATCAATTAAATTAGGCCGTTAGTAGCCAGTGTGCTAAACCTATCAATAGTAATAAAAATGTCAAAATGAGAAGTTTTCCTAGCATTCAATGAACCAACTTACATACAATAATATTGCCTAGCGCCTGTAAACTAGACTGTACCGGGTCGAGCGCACGCGCTTGAAAAATAAAACCAATATTGCATGCTCGTGTGAAGAGGGCTTATTGCATGATCGTGTGAAGAGGGCTTATTGCATGCTCGTGTGAAGAGGGCTTATCGCATGATCGTGTGAAGAGGGCTTATTGCATGATCGTGTGAAGAGGGCTTATTGCATGATCGTGTGAAGAGGGCTTATTGGAACGCCCTGTGGACACCTACTCTTGGCATGTTGTTTATAGGAACTATACGGCTAGGACTGGAGGTTAGTTTTGTAGGCGGAGAACCAACAGACATAGGGCGGAAGAATGGAAGGTAATGAACTTGAATCGAGAGAGTGGGGAGGTAATATTTCACGTTCACTGGTTGGCTAGTCTGCTTTCATATCACCCCATACCATACCATACCATACCTCGTGGCTGAGTGGACAAGGTTACTTGGGGATGGTTGTGTGGTCCGATAAAGATAGGGAGGAACCGAAACATATTTTAAGCGTAATTATTCGATCTGCAACTGTCATATATATACATATAATAATAAGATGTTATCAAAATAGGTGTTTGCGAAGTCTGAATACCGCATCTGACTATCAACTTAGGGGTCCCGAGTTCTATTCCCTTTTGGTACTTTTAGTAAATTTTCCGAAAGGGGAATTATCCCAACAGTTATCAGGGTTTGGTTGATTAGTCTTAAGTTAGGTGTAAGTGTTTCCACTGGTTCCACACTCTCATACTCACTATCACCATCATACTATCACCATCATACTATCACCCTCAAACTCCTTATCACCATCACTCACTATCAGCCTAATACTCACTATCACACACGTTTTTGAAACTAGAGCCTTCAAAATGGTACCACTTATCCAAACACGGAAGGCAACGTTCCAAAAAGGTTTTTGGTATTTCTTGTGAAATCAGGGAGATATCTAACTCCCGGATAAAGATTCCCGGGAGACGGGAGAGTAGTCATGATTCCGGGAGACTCCCGCCCAATTCTGGAGGTCTGACAAGCCTATTGTGGGTACATGATATATGCCGTAAGAGGTTAACTTTCGGTGATTTCAACCATTTTCTAGAACTATAATCCAACAACACAGCAAAAAATAGCTAAAAGGAACCCAGGCACACGTTTCAAAGTCACACTGATTAGGTGTGATTAGTTGGGAAGAGGTGGGTAACTAACTGTCCGTTGTGCGCATGCGCAGTACAAAACGTAGCGCGAGTGAGATCTAAAAATCGCCCGTTCCGCGATTTAGCTCGTATAGCGAGGTATAGCATAGCAGAGCATAGCGTGCGTGATATGTGAACTGGTTCGTTTGAATACTTGGTTAGCGATTTTAAAACATAGTATAGTGTGGCATAGCATAGCGTAGCATAGCTTCATGTGTGAATCCAGATTAAACCCCTTTTTTCATCAAGCCTAGTCTCAGCTCCCCAAATATGACTAAACATTCGTTGAAAACGAACTAATGTTACATTTTCACGCGTTTATTTCAATTAATAAACCTACAAATATAGGTTTGTTAAGGAAAAAGAGCCCTGTTGGAATCTATCGATTTTATTTTGGCGTGAACCATATTTTGAAATAACGCATCGTAGAGTATGAATGTTTGTGCGGCAATAATTCGATTAATTTGGTGGCCCCCTTAATGGATGATATAAAAATTAAAAGTAATATTATGTGACAACAATGAACACCTTATATTCGCCTTCGCTTTGCATTTTTCAAGATTCACTTCGATTATGCAGTTAGATTTAAATGTTGACTGCAAGAAAATGTTTAATTTTTTATTGATTCATTTGAGGCACTTTCTGAACTGATTGATTAAAACCGAACACGAACATTTCTATGAGGGAGAGCGAAAAAGTCTACCAAATTTGCCGGGAATGGTCTTTTCACATACCTTCCAGGGTTCTTTTTTATGCCATAATCGATATGTCACCGACGGCTTTACTTCCATGCAGAAGGATGTTGTGCTCTAGATAATATAGTCTGTTGACCCTGGCTGAATTTGAACCCACGACCATCGTATTCTGAGGTGAACACTTTACCCCAAGACCACCGAAGTCAACTGCAAATGATGTAATGTTTGTATTGTCATATGGTTCTATCTTACCTGAATCAATATGGTAATATACCTACTATTTCATATATTAAGTTGGTTTGTAAGCTGTAAGTTTGTAAGTCTGTGTTTAAAAAAACTCCACGGTTAATAACCCCAAAATTAAAAATCAAACGCGTGAATTTACGTCAACACTTGAAACCACCGGAAGGTGAAATCAGTCGAGACAGAGGCACAAACTGCTTAAATAACGAACCTTATTGGTTGTTCTCGACCAAGATAGGTTTTCGTAATATTGGCTAATTCCCGGAGGGTGATTGGTGAAAAGTAACTTAGTTAAGGAGGATGAAGGTTGACTTGGTTTCAAGTATACATGAGCCGAGCGCGCACGATTCCACCCGAGGCTATTCGTTTCAATCGTGCGGTGTGCATGGAGCAACCTACTTTGCTAGCCGGACACTAAACTAGGAACAATATATTTCACAAGTTGTACTGTCGCGGGATATAACAAGTGAGCCACAAAGGACAATCTCCTTCGTAGCGAGTAACGGACTATACCTTGATTTTCTTAAGAATGGACATTTTGGAGCACCTTTTAGAAAATATAAACTTCATTTGTGAGACCAACATTGCTAACATTTCTCTATATTATTTTAGTTACTAAAAAGGTACCAGTAAACCCGTGAGAAACTTTCAAACATTCAACATTTCACCCCCACTCCCCCACCCCCCAAAAATGATTTAGTATTTTGTTGGGTTGTTGAAATTAAATACTCAGCGAAGTGTATACACAAAATAGCAAAGAGAGTTTATTTAGCGAAGTGTATACACAAAATAGCAAAGCGAGTTTATTTTCGGTAGATGATACAAAAATATTTTTCTTTTAACTTAAATTTTAAATAAACAATGTGTTTTAACGTAAACTGAGCATGCTATGTCAGAAGTCGGTAAAAAAAAATCCTATCCAGTGATACCTTATTCATCGCTGTAGGCTTTGTATTAGTTGAGAAAAAGGGACGTTGACAACAGAAATAATATACAGGATTGATAATCACTATCAAAAGTGACAGCCGCAGATCACATGACTTGACGTATGGATGCGTAAAAATAGATCCAATAACTTTTTCTAACAGTCATATCTGCCCACTGTGGAGATTTTTTGCTTTGCCTTTGCGTTGTAGCTGAGCCTCTTCTTTTGCGATCTCTTGATCACACTTTATCCGAGGATTGTTCGTCAATGAAATTTGACGCCCTTTTAGATGAAATTATAAAAAGGATTATGTGGATGTGATTTATTATCAGCTTAATATTGAACTCAATCATGTAATCTTAATGAATTATTTACTTAACGTCATTACTAGACTAAACAAGGTGATCACGTGATCCAATATCGCACGTGCTTTTATTTCACTTCATAGGGAACTGTGATAACTAAAATTTGACTGGGTCCAGATTGACCCTAGTTTGAGCCCGGCGCGGAATATTTTACGCTCCCGGTTAAGATTCGGTTAATTTAATGAAAAATGTTTCCTCTTGAAGGGGATTACCAGGCGAGTGACGACACCTGAGCTTGCCTAAAGGTTTGTTAACGAAGACTTGGCTTCTAGAACATTATCTGATTAACGGGATGCAGTCGTCTTATGTCCCTTCTCCCTTGCCTTCTGAGAAGATTTCACCTGGGTGGGCGACAGAGACAGAAGGATGTATCACCACGTAGACATTTACTGCTAAAGATAGTGTTAAGGGAATTTTGAATATTACTGTATTAGATTTGATCTGATTATCTCTATTAATTTATCAAAAAGGATGTGCAAAATATAATCACTATACAATTCTTAAGAAAATTGTAATAGACAGGCTACTCAGACCTATACGTTGCTTGGAAAACAACAACCAGACCTCTTACCGTACATTTGTCGATAGTTAAAAGGCGTCTAGACTAATTTTCCAGTAATACACGACCCCCTCCCCTCTTTTCAATGTTTTGCGCCTTAACCCCCTCCCCCACCAAGGATATCCACATATTCCCCCTAATGGGGTTAGCGACGAGGATCATAGAGTTTAGAGTAAATGTACCCACATTTGCTTTGAGGGAGAGAAAACTAAATTGAGTAAAAAAAATAAATCTCAGTTCACCTACCGAGCCTAGACGCCCCCTTCACCGGTAAACCAGACCAGATGAGATTCGTGCCTTTGATCACTTGTCCACCGTTGTGGGTGAACGCTCTTAACGGGAATCGAACATGATATACTTTTGAGATTACCAGGTGAAAGTTGAGTTAAGGTCGGATTTCAAATCACAATAGGGTGTATAGAGGTGATTTTTCCTTTAAGATTTCTTGTGAAAATGCAGGTACACTTCCTCTTTTATTCTTTTATCACCGCGTCAGGCTTGATACGCATGTATATATGATAATCAGGCTTAATACGCACATATATATGATAATTAATCTAATGGGTAGGGATAAGGAAGAATTTTAGAGGTAATATACCAGCAATTGCGTGGAAGAAGGGTGGGAAACCATTTAGGAAAAAACCTCGGTAAACACAACCGGGATTCAAGCCCCGATTTTCCTGTAATCAACAAGCCAGTATAACACTAGAGTGACGCCTTAGACCATTCGCCCACAGAAGCGAGTTCATTGCCTCTAAATTCAACCTTGCTTATTAGTTATTACTAACACATTAGTGTAATTAGTACAAAAGCGTATAGCCTGAACGGGTAGTAAGGCGCGGTAGCAAAAAGAAAAAAAGAAGAGATATAACTGCAAGTCGAAACATTCCCAGGCGTAAGTAGATATCTCGGTCCGGGTCTTGTTTTATGCGAAGAGAGTGTACCGATGTTGTCGGCTCGTGGCGCCTGCACGCAGATATTAAACCTCTCAGGTCGGTAATCTTACATTATACTCACTAATTAACGCTCTCATTTACATTCGTTAGCTAGTCCGGAGCTTCATGCTGAATACCACTTTACAAAGTTAACTGTGTATAAACTGTGAATTTTAACCAAACTAAAATTAATAAATAAAAATCAAAATCAATCCCGTTTATAAAATATGCACATATTAATAGCTGATTTACCCGCTTCGGTGGCCGCATGGCCTAAGGCACTACTCTAGCAGTAGATTAGACTGCCGATGAAGGAGAGATCAAGGTTCGAATTTCATTCGGGTGTACTGAGTGTTGTTTTTTCTTTTCCAAAATAGTTTCGGCTTTAGCCCGAGATACAGACAGACGGCATTGCAAAAACCCTTTTTTGGTTTCAGGAGGTCATGAAATGTTGACATTTATCAAAATCTTGAATTTGATTTTTTTTTACGATCACAATACTTTCTCTCCAAGGTGTCGAGAGAAACTAAAAAGCTTCATATAAATATTACAGTGTGGAAAAAAAAACCCAACTCATGAACAAACAACTAATCATATTATTTTTTTAATGCAGCTCCCGTTTAACCATTCCCAACTTTCTAACCGCAATGTTGATAAGAACCAACTTCAGATGTTGATTTGCCGGTCTCTCCAGCGAGATACAAGAGTATCGAACAGGATCACAGGATGTATGCAGGCTCGGACACAGGATCACAGGCTGTGGGAATGTTCTAAGGTTTTCTCTATCGACCGCAAATGGGGGTTAGTTCAACGATAATTTGATAATTACTATCACTGCGGTCTTGGTTAAATTATGCTCTGGCGGTAGAAATGATAGTTTAAACATTTCCAGATAAGGTTTCCCAAATAAACTTCCCTTTAATTTGTTCCAGCCAATTTTCCGTCTATCTAAATATAACGAACGCACTCGAGATATCCCAAATTTAAAAATATCCACCTCAGTTTAATTTCTTCCAAGAACGTTAACACCAGAAACATTATCAAATGAGTTACAATAAAGCAATAACAGAGATTACAGTTCTCTTCTCACACTCATGTATAGACTACAACGCTTGGTGGTTGAATGTGTCACTAACGTCGGGTCTGCTGCAGACCAGTTATGTTAATACACACTTAAATGTTAGGACCAAAACTTTAAAGACCCTTGGTGGCTGAATGGCCTAAGGCATCACCCTCACAACAGACTGGACCGGGATTCCTGGTCTAATAATGGTGATTTTTCCTTGACAGTTTTCCACTATCCCTCTATGCAAATTCGGGTACACTCCTACTAAAATTAAATTTCCTTAATCCCTTGTTAGCATAATCAGTTCTTATGCATGCGTGCTATCCGAATGGTGAGACGCTGGGATAAAATAAAGAGGCCTTAAAGAATACATAATCCTCTTCGCCCGGGATTCGAATATCTGACATTTTTACCGGTAAAGTTTCATCCCTCCGAACGAGAGCCTGTATTAAACGCCGCCTACTTGAAGGTACTGTGCATATCCAAAATGGTGTTCTGAAGCTTCAAAACCACTAAAACAATCCTCAATTAACTTAAATTGTTTTGTCACGACTTCGGTAAAAAGAAAAATTAATCTGTTTGTTTAGGAAGGTTGGAAGTAAGTTTCTAACAATTTTCTCTTATCTCATAACAGATACATTTTGCGTGAGATTTTCTTTAAAAATGAGCTAACCTTACTTTTATAAAATATTATCAATCCTATCCATTTTAGTGTGAACCATATGTATTTTAAACAAAAGTGTTTAAGGGCATTTAAAGTGCACCTTCTGAACCAATTGATCAAATCTGTACACGAATTGTAAACATATTTAAATACAGAACAGATGAAGTAGAATATATTACCTGTTAACTCTAGCACGATTTAAGAGTTTTTGTGAAGGATGTGCTAAATTGTGACTTGGCCTCACTTTCTAAAATAAGATTAAAACCCATATTGTTTTTGTTTTTTTAGTATTTACTATCCTTGCAGTAAGGAACAGGACAGATTCTAAAAGATCTCCCCAAACCCGAGTTGAAATATATTTTAAGGGACAGTGAAATCGACCTTGGTAGATTTATTTCTAAGAAGGAAAATCGTCCAAGGGGAAGGGATGAGTGATGAAATAATCTCTTGAGGCAGCCAGTGGAGAAACACTTGTGATAACACCAGAAAACAGAGTGGACGTGTGTTAACACTCGCTGTAACACCAGCAAACAGAGTGGACATGTGTTAACACTCACTGTAACACCAGAAAACAGAGTGGACGTGTGTTAACACTCGCTGTAACACCAGCAAACAGAGTGGACGTGTGTTAACACTCGCTGTAACACCAGCAAACAGAGTGGACGTGTGTTAACACTCACTATAACACCAGCAAACAGAGTGGACGTGTGTTGACACTCGCTGTAACACCAGCAAACAGAGTGGACGTGTGTTAAACACTCACGCGGTCAAAGAGTTTGGAGAATAAACTAGTTACTCCAACCCAGCTTCCATTATTTAGTAGATGCATTCTTTAGTAACCAGAACCAAAGTGTGAAATAAATTAATTCTAAATATTAATTTGTGATATTTAATTCAAGTTATCTTCCATTTAAATCAAACCCAATCTAATCGATGGTAGGGAACTTGACACTACCTGTCGCCCGAACACAATTTACTTAAATAATTAGATCTAGAGCTGAGTTATAAACTGACGCACTTAAATTCAGGGCTATCAGATCGTATAATGACCCGGTCAGGATCCGAAACAAGGACGCCGGGACAGATACGACCACGTGCCGTTAGAAAGACACACCATCTACACGTCGGCCGTTAATTCATCCCTGTGAAAGGGGAAACCCACAATTCACCAATGATACATTTTTTCGACCATACCAGGAATAGATAGAACCCGGGACTATTAGCTGAATATATAGATAGACACGCGACCAAATGAGCTAAGGTGTCGGACCTCGACAAACAAACCACACCCTAAATAACGCAGGATTTCTGGAAGTCTTCAACGAGAGTATCAGTAGGCGGTTCCCTTAACTATAGTTTATATTGAGCCGTAAAATTGAACAAGGTGAACATGTTTTAAAAAAAAATCTTGCTTGTTGCTATAATTGAGCAGCCGCAACACAGTATCGTAATAACACATTGATGGGGGTAGTGTGTTCAAGAATTGGTGTCTAAGATCACATTAACATCCCGTGCAACAAGTTTCCAGTCAGGTGTGTGGAGCAATATGGCGGCACGCGCAGTACATACGGCTATCACGCAAGGCTAATTACGGACTCAACGTCTTACTTTTCCAACATTGTATATTCGGTGGATTGGAAGCTTTTTTTTTGCAATGCGGGTTGCATCTTAACTTGATGCACCTAAGCACTCTAAGCACCATCGCGAGTTCATAGACTGAGTATGTCTCAAGTGTGGTGCTATACTAAATACAAGACAACACCTACCTAGACCAGAATGGAATGGGTCAGTCTCATATGTGAAACTGGCCAATTAACATTTGAGTTTAGATAAGTGTTGTATTGTATTTATGAGAGATTAAATAGCCAAGCTATTAAATTTGTTGGTTACAGTTATGGCCGCATCTAAATATCATATTCTTTAAATTGAAAAATGACACCTGGCCACGGGGATCGAATCCGGGACATTTGAATTTGTACGCCAATGCGCTAGCCACTGAGCTATCCAGGAGCCGTCCTGTGCCCAGGGTAATTCCCCATTAATAAGGCAGAGTCTGTGATGGACGTGCGGAAATCATCAGTTACATATGAGTGATCCATAATGATATGCACATTCATACAGTTGACAGTGTATACTTGGCAGCACGAAACCCTCCCGAGTCGAAGAAAGCTGCGTTATCTGATAAGCGCGTGATCTTAAATGATCACTCATAATTATTTTAAGAATTGATGGTCCTTGTTACCAATGTTATATCTTTAAAACTCACCAAATAAAACGTAAATTAAAAAACATGGAAGATCCTGTCTTGACTTCCCGTGACTTCACAGGGTCAGGCAGAATTCCCCACGTGCCAGAAACCAAGTGGGTTTATAACTTTCCTGTGTGGAGCTGTCCTGCAGTAGGAGAACAAACAGGGGTGGAGGAAAATACAAATTACCCTCTTATTAAAAGAGATCATTCTATTCACAAAGATCCATTCTACGCTCCTATAACAGTTACCTTTCGTTTCTCCGGCCATTTATGGCTTCGCAACCAATTCAGAAATGTCGTGAAATTCCGCATTTTCCCCTTGACAACAGCGAAATTAGGGCCAGCGATTTTTTTTAATATACTTAAAATGTTTATCTTTCAATTTTGTCTTAATATTTTATTTGTTAATTTGGTAAAATATTTTCCTTGGTCTCTCTATTCCACTCCAAGCATGGGGTGGGCACCCTTATGGGACTAGCTGATCCCGTAAACTAGTTTGGGGCACTATCATCACTAAGAACAGCTTGCAATGACGTCACATAGCAATGCGCATGCGTGGCCGTGAAGTCCATAGAAAAGTAAGTGTGAAGTCTATGTAAAATTTCCCATTACTGTTTTGTTAGCAATTTGTCGTTTATTTTAAAGATGGCGTTAAGCTAGATTTTCTAGATACTACATTTTATAACGTGGTTTATTTATAAAATAATGGATTTAGTTACATTTGATTGAATATGAAAAAGATTAACTAACATTCCGCAATTTAAAAAAATGCGTTATGTTCCAAGTGTAAAGTCCCGCTTCGAATCTTTTAGTTCACGGTACTAACGCCGCGAGCGCTATCGATGTGGTTCTACTTGCCAACATTAGAGTGGCGTTTCTATACTTTTATCCCTTTTCTATTACTCTATGTCACCGCACCAAGAATATCTGCTACGAACTCAATTATTACGTACGTCTTAAGTTACGTGCTATACGTGATGTGAGAAGATAACAAATCAAGAGGAAAATGAAGAAGAGAAGATAGAAAACTAGTCTTAAGATGTATGTTTTATTTTTACATGATACACACTACGCTTGTATTCTGAAAGTAAAAACTAGTTATCAGTAAATCTATTTGTATCACAAATATTAAATTAGCTGCGTTCATTATATTTACACACATCTTCGGTAGTATAGTGGTAAGTATCCCCGCCTGTCACGCGGGAGACCGGGGTTCGATTCCCCGCCGGAGAGTACTTTTTATTTTTAAATTTCACCTAATATATATTTTATGCATTAATTTACCTCATTATCTCTTCTCACTATCCGTTTGGGTTATAAGCGTAATATTGTATGTAATAATTACGCTTATCTGTTAGGGATTAGTAAGTTTTAATTTAGAGGAAGTGTACCCGCATCCGCGCGGAGGAAGAGAGTAGAAAAACATCTAAAAAAAACTCCTTCAGTAGACCCAATCGGGATTAGAGCCCCGATATCTCCGTCATCGACAGTCTAGTCTAACACGAGAGTAGACGTTAGACCACGCGGCCACCAAAGCGTGTCACGGCGACAGTAGATTAATTACACCCCAACAATTTTTTTTTAGTTTAATCTGACTCGAAAAATATAAGTGTATCTTATGTTTACAAACTTGACGTAAATGTAAGATTATAAACTAGGGAAGCAAGATGATTATATATAGTCTTACCCGCTTCGGTGGCCGCATTGTCCAAGGCGCTACTCTCGAAGTAGACTGGATTGCCTATAACGGGGAGATGAGATTCTTATCTCGGTCTGGTGTAGTGAATTTTTATCAAAATGGTTTTTCACTCTTCTTCCACGCAAATGCGGGTACACTTCGTATAAATTTAACCTAACAAATCCCTAAAATCATTAGCGTGATTACTACATGAGCGTATAACTCGAACGGGTAGTAAAACGCGGTGCTAGAAAAAATATTACAGTTTTAGATATCCTTCTTAACCGACAGCACATCCCGATTTACTTGTATATCTAGCTAGCTCTTGATAATTATCAGATGATAATTGAGTTTGTTTTATTAAATTTTAATTTATCATATTTAAAATTATCTGCAAAGCATACTAAATAATGAAGAAATTATTGTGAAAAAATAAAAAAAATCTCTCCGGCGGGGAATCGAACCCCGGTCTCCCGCGTGACAGGCGGGGATACTTACCACTATACTACCGAAGACTTGAAATATATTGTCAAACATATCATTAGAGATTATTATAGTAGATATCAACATGTTGATAACGAGTCTAATTTGTGTCTCACATCTTGGATTAATTGTACAATTGTACAACCAACATTCCCTAGACTCGTGTTTATCAAAGTGTGGTCCGCAGCGGGCTATCAAGTGGTCCGTGGGAAATTTAATGAATTAAAGATATAGCATAATTTTGATTGGAAGAAAAGTAGAGATAATTCAAACATATTTCTTTATAATGTTTGTGTTATTTTATAGGTATTGGTAATATTTATCAAAAGTGACAGCTGCAGATAACATGACTTGATGTATGAATATATTAAAATTGTTTTAGAGACTTTAGTAATTAACTTTTACTGTTCTTACTACCAAAATCATACTATAGTTGTTCACATATATAATACCATAAATTAAAATGTAAAATATTAAATTTGAAATATCCATAATAATATGCTGGACTGCATATCTCGGTGAACACAAGTCACATAGAAAAAAAACCCATACAAACCTTAAGTCAACAAATCTGAACTGTTATTTATAAAAAAAATAATACTATATTTAGAATGTATTAAACAATCAAAACATTATTACTAATGTTATTACTTATTTAGGTATAGGATTATCCCCCCTCCCTCACACACACACATTTATTTTAATTAATTAATTTTTGTCTTGTATTTTACAGTCGCAAAATAAAACTGTATATAAACCTAATATTTCTTCCTACATAGCTTTGTAATAACCCCCTTATCCCTAATATTAGTGCCCCGATAATCCCCCAGAGCACATAGCTCACACTTAGTGGTCCATCACCAAAACTTTGAGAAACACCGACCTAGTCCAAAGATCAGAAGTCGCTCGACTGTTTTGCACCGAATAGTACACTCGACCAAGCTTCTATGCTCCTCTTTGTTCAAAGTGACGCGGCAGAAAACGTTCCACGTTCCGTTTAATGTTCTCACTCCTAGACCAATTTCTCTCTCTCTTTCTCTTGTGTGTTTAATTCAGAGTTGTTAGGAACCATTTCAATCTAATAACAGCCTTGGCTGCGCTCTGTGCTCTATCTACCGGCATCTTGCCACACCTTCTTCCTCCGAGCAGCAGCAGACTAAGTCACAGACCTTGGTCTCTGAGCAATAGCTGGATATATCACACTTAGACGGCAATGGATGTCCATGATTAAGAGGCAGTTATTGTTATGGTTTGATTAGCTCTTAGTCCTCTTCATTGGTCGAATAGCCTAAATATTCTAAGGCAACGACTTTTAACCTTATTCAACTCACAGTACACCCGAAAAAGTTTCTATAATAATTGTCGAGCCAAACTATCCGGGGTTTTTTAAAGGAGAGATGGTGATTGTGATCAATAGCTAAAAATTCTAATTGTTATTTTTAAAAAATTGATCATGGGTTTAAAAAGACTTATTTTTCCTCCAATTTTGTTTCTTAAATTCTTCTTTTATCTCCCTCCCCTCCCAAACTACCGCTGCCCAATTGGTGAAGCTTTGCGACACACAGGTTGAAAAACACTGGTCTAAGGTCTCACTCTCACGATCTAATGGAATGCTGATGATGTAAAGACCGAGGTTCAAATCCCCCTTCGGTGTACTTTAATGATTTCCGCACAAATGCGGGTACACTTCCTATAAATTCAACCTTTTTTTACAATCATTAACACATTAGCGTAGTTAATACATATGCGTATAGCCCGACCTGCTTCGATGGCCGCATGGTCTAAGACGTCATTCTCGTGTTAGACTATACTGCCGATGACAGGGAGATCAGAGTTCAAATCCCGGTCGAGTGTACTTAGGGTGATTTTCACAAAATGGTTTTCCACGTAAATGCGGGGACACTTCCTCTAAATTCAACTTTCCTCATCCCTAACCCATTGGCCTAATTAGTACATGTGTGTATAACCTGAACAGGTAGTAAGACACGGTGCTAAAAATATTAAGACGCGTAGCTTTAGAAAAGATATATTTTTTAAAGGTCTAGGAGCACTCCATTTTAAGACCCCCAGAGTACCAAACCAAAAACCAAACCTCCTGGAGGGCAACTGTGTGTGTCCCCAGTTTGGTCGAGATCCATTGGTTAGTAAAAAGCCCGTGGTGGACACGCAATGCAGACATACGTCGTCACACTTGTTTTTTTACCCCACATATTTTCACGTGCCGGAGGTGAAATTGAGGCAAAAAGAAGTATCTTAACTACAGTGTGGATTCGTGGATTCCATGTGAATAAAATCAGTCTCACGGAAAATGACAACACCGTTACATAAAGGAAAGACTTCACTCAAGAACAAAGTTCTAGTGTCCCTTGCTCACTTTTCACTATTCTTGCTTTAACATGGGGCCTTGCAGTACACACAGTTCAAGTTAGAAGTTGATAATATTTTAAGTTCGAAGGGCCAAAGTTTCTCTTTCTTATTAGGTCACAATACTGTACCGACAGTATTAGTATTGAACACAATTAATATATTACTTTACTTTTGGCGTCCCGAGTGTCTCAGCGGTGATGAGTGAACTAGTGATGGGCACAATCGAGTAAAAATAATCGAGTAACTCGATTGTGTTGTGTAATCGGGAGTACTCGATTCTTCCGGGATTACTCGAGTAACTTTACTCGGACCGTGTTATTCTTTTATTTTCTCTTTTCTTACCAGAGAAATAAGAATCGACCTTATTGGCTAGACTGTTTACCACGCTATTTCCATTTAAAAGGTATATTCCCTTAGAGCTCATTTTTCATCAACAGTTTCTGCTGCCACGCAAAAATGACCCTTTATGGTTTAAACGTTGCACATTCATTCTCAATACAAATTACTCGTAGATGTAAAGTACACAATCGAAAAGCATGCTACTAGCTAAGCGTATCACATTTCCGATTCTTTTCAAAAGTACTCGATGAAAGTTACTCGATTCTTTTTACTCGGCA
>CABFWB010000852.1:203795-215989 GCA_902151455.1 Timema bartmani
GAACACTCGCGACTATGTCCTAACGCACCTGACAATGTTCGAATACTCTCGACTATGTTCTAACACTCCCGACTATGTCCGAACGCACCCGAGTATGTTCGAACACTCCTGACTGTCCGAACGCACCCGACTATGTTCGAACACTCCTGACTATGTCCTAGCGCACCCGACTATGTTCTAACACTCCCGACTATGTCCGAACGCACCCGACTATGTTCGAACACACCCGAAATAATACTCTTTACTTGTTTACTAAACTAGTCATTTGCCGGCTCAAGGTAAATTTGTAGAAAAAACTAATATTTTTCTTCACGTGTATAGAAAAAAAGTATTTATAAAAGCGCTTAAAATACGCATTTATTTTATTATTTAATTAAATGTAAAATATAATTCTGTATTTCTTATTTTTTCCTTGAAATAATTTTATAATTCTGTATTTGTCTTATTTTTTCCTTGAAATAATTTTATATTTTGTATGAGCCAGTGGGCCGCAAAGAAAAAAAATGTTACGGAGGACCGCGGGTTGAAGACCTCTGACTCACGTCTTTTGGTGGATAGACAGAGCAGCTAGGCATTTGACCATTTTCCGGTAAATATCTCATATCCTTGAATCCCAGGGGAAGGGGATGTATTTTAACGGAACGGGTTATATCTGCCCCGGATTGTCTTGGTTCAGATCCTGACAGGTTTAGTATACGACCTGATCGTCCTGGATTCAAGTACGTCAGTTTTACAGCTCAGCTCTATATTGTGTTCGGCCGCCAGGTAGTTTCACGTTCCTTAACAACGATTATAATGGTTTTGATTTAAATTAAAGATCACATGAATGAAATATCACAAATTAATAATTTAGGGTTAATTTATTCAACACTTTCAACATTTAAAGAATGCTCTTTTGACTAGGCGAATGCTTACCCCACGTCTGATCAGGTTGCTGGTGTTCCTGTCACCCTCGTCTTGGTCCAAAGGAGGTTACACTCCCCCTTGGAAGATTCCCCCCCGTTAAAAGACAAATCGGCCAAGGTCGCGTTCAACGCCTTAAAAAAAACTGCACACCGGGGTCTGGGAAATATTGTGAGAACTGTCCTATTCTCAACGGTTAGTTGTTTTTTTAAATGTCAGGATTGTAAATCCTAGAAAACACGATTATGTATTGTCACTTTGGTTTGAGAAAGTGAGAACAAGTGAAGCTTCAGTACGTCCCTCACTATGCCTCAAATATTCCGGTTAAAGTTAACATTATTAAATATTATTGTATGCTCTAGTAGCTATTCGTAAAGGATCTGATTATAACATTAAAGTATAAACATATCTGGTCTGCAACAGACCCGACGTTAGTGACACTACTTTCCCAAAATGTGATAGCTTCAGTACATAAGGCAGGAGTCTGCAACCGGTCGATCACGCGGTAATTTTCAGTCGATCATATGAGAAAACTTAAACCGTCATTAAAAGTCGATATTTGAGTCATCTAAACTCGCAGCTATATCAAGTAATCTCAAATAATACTTTGAGTGGTTAAAATTACTTTGTTAGGCCATAACCGGTAATGTTTTACGACATTTATTTATAGTTTTAAAAAAATGACAATGTATATATTATTTGTTTTATATTTATTTATTTTTATGGTGGAGACATACATTTTTTGTGGAGAAATTGAATTTTGCAGAAAAATAAAATTGAGGGAGACAAAAAAAACAACCAAAAGTATAGTGGAGAAATAAATTATGGCTGATCGCGGGAACTTTAAGAAGTTTGTAAGTCGATCGTAGCGAGAAAAAGATTGTCGACCCCTGGTCCAAGGTGTATGCTTACAATAGATCTAGTAACTTTTTTAGTGTCAATAAACAGTGGGATGGCTATTTATTATCTTGTTCCTTGATAGACGCGATCATCCCGCAATACGAGACTACTCTGCAGGGTTGCCTAGGTCACCCCTGCACCAGTTAAGGCCGTGTTTGTATCCGACACATGTGGAGGTCCAGTCTGCATTGGTCCAGAGAGTACCTGAACACGTGCTCGCATATAACTTGACAAGCTCTCTCACCACACATGACGAATCTCTCTAATAAAAAACAAGATGGCGGTGACATGTCAAGAGCGCCATTCCTCCAGTTCTTGTCGTGTCCTCTCTTAACGCCGCGCCCAGTAAAGGAACAAAGAAAGTAATCCAATCCACCCCTCCCCCGAAAAACAACAGGCGTCTAACTAATCATCGCTTGGACTGACAAGACCTTAGAAATGAATTACTTAGCAGTCAACGGCTATTTATTAGGAGCGACATAAGAATAGTTATAGTCAAGGTGACACAAGAAAGTTATAGAGAGACAAATAAACCGTTATAGTAGGAGCGATACAGGAACATATATAATCGGAAATACAAAGAAACAGTTATAGCCGTAGAGACATAGGAACAGCTGTAGTAGGAGTGATACACAAACAGTTATAATCGGAGAGAAAAAGGAACACTTATAGCGACAAAGAAACAACTTTATGTTAAATACAGTATATGTAAGATATTTATAATTTCATTTCATTTAAGTGCTATAGAACAATCTATACCTTTAAGAGCCTAGCAGTGAAGAAATATAGATGATGATGATGATGATAATAACAATAATAAAAGAGGAAAAATAATGTATAAAGCATATTTGTAATAAATAATAAAAACTTCTCTCCGGCGGGGAATCGAACCCCGGTCTCCCGCGTGACAGGCGGGGATACTCACCACTATACTACCGAAGACTTGTAAAACCTTAATGAAAGTAATATATCTAAATATCAAAGATAATAATAAATACTAACATTCTGACAACAAATTTAATCTGTGCCTCACATGACACAAGAGTTCAATGTCCATGAAGAGAGAAAACAAATCGGACTAATTTTATACCCAACATTCCTTAGACTAGTGTTTATCAACGTGTGGTCCGTAACTGCCCATCAAGCTGTCCGCAGGAAAGTTAATGAACTAAAGAATGTTGATCAAGTCACAGAATACAAAAAATTGAAACGCATAAGATTAAAATATGAACTATCCAAACTATGTTGTATTTCTTTCCTCGGTGAGAACACAAGTCACAAAGAAAAGTAAATCTGTACCAACTTTTGACAAGCAACAATCGCTTAGCCACAGCGGGGAACAGGACCGTTTTAAGAAAATGTGAGGCCCGGGGCAAAAAAATAAATAATCGGAGACCCCTCTTTGTACGGCAGTTTTTCAGTTTTAGCAATAAACTGTTATAATATAGTGATACGTGTTCGGTACTTTTGTTAAGTACTTAATAATTTATTATATTTTATTGAATATTGATCAACCCATTAAATGATTGTACTTTATTAAATGCAAACAAATTAAGTTACATAAGTAAACTCCTCTCTGTACCATTGCACTGTCAGTTTTCTGTGGACTGACAGCGGTAGCACAATGGTGGCGTATTCTACTGTACTGCAGCTGATTACTCGAATAACAAAGATCTTAAATTACATAAAGTTAGGGTTTTCAGGAATCTGGAGTGGAATCCTATCACTAAACTAATATTAATTGTTGTTAATTATTTGTACACTAATGGGTGCAAAATTTAGAATAATAATTGTAATTGAATTTAATAACTTTTGGAGGAAATGTGACCCCCTGGAATGTGAGGCCCGGGGCAATTGCCCCCTTTGCCTCCCCCTCCCCCTCATCCCCAGACGCGGCCCTGCCGGGGAAGATCTTTGGGTGTCTGTAATGCACCTTTCCCGTCAAATGATGTCTCAACTAATATTACATTTTAATTAAAATACATCATTTCAAGATATCGAATGCAAAATTAATCTATACTATTATTGAGTCTTAAATTATCCTAAATCGTCATTTTACATTAACTATTATTATCTATTCCAGATGCAAAGAAAACAATAGTCAGGGCCATAATGTCAGCTACAGCTGCTATTTACGTGGGCTATGAACGTCATGAATCATGCAATATGGACATGTTCATTTTTTTTTAAAACTGCAGGACAAATTTTTTATCACATTGTTAAAAAGTATAAGGGAGTGCTATGATGAATGAACAGTGAGAATATATACAATAATGCTGGATTCATTTTTCCTTTAATATAAAAATTTAGTTAATTTTATGTAGGCTATAAATCCCATGGGCCTTGGCTCGAATTGGGATGGTACAATATACTTGCTTGTGGGGTTTATTAGGATTTTCCAAGAATATTACAATGCATATTAACATTTTGAATCAAAAGCGTAACAGTACAATGGTTCAAGATGATACAAGATATATACGTAACAATTAATTATACAAAATTTTAACGTTACACTGCGACCACCTGCGACTTTGTATCGGATTTAATCCTCAATTCATATACGCTTCTTTTTAATGAATATACTTTCTAGCTCACGTGATAGATTAATGCACACATATTTCATGAAGCAACTCGAAATAACTTTCCACACGGCACCATTTCTATAAATGAAACTGTAGTTTATCAATCTCATCATGATCGTCAAGATTAATGACACATGAGAACAAATTGCTTTCATTTTTATTTCTATGAGAATGTATATTTAAATGCGCAATGACTCGGCTACATATTTAGTTTGGTAGTTTTAAAACAAGGCTGCTCGTTACAAGAATCCATCAACCCCCCTCCTCATTATATTCCTGAAAATTTCACAATGAATTAAGTATCGATGCCTCTTGTTTGGTTTTATAAGCGAGGCTTTGTCTCTCCAGCCATCTTGGAAGAATAAAAGGTGTCTTAAATATTTCCTGGCAGGTCGATTTGACTGTAAGGCCAGATAGATCAATGGAGGAAGCTCCTTTTTTACCCTGGAATAAATACCTAGGAATAAAAGGGTCCGTATAATAGAGCCTTTTGTTCGTTATTCAGGAGTGTGGGCAAGAGCGGCATATAAGCCACTATTTTCTTACTACTAAATTCCCCATTTTTCAGATTTTTCCATAAGGAGATCCCAATTTTCCCTGCAGCTTGTACTGGAGAAAAGAGTAATAACATTCAATTTTCCCTCAAAATGACTAGTCACTAGTGTGAAGTCATGTGACTTACGTTTATTTATTTATTTAGCAGCGCGTCTTACTATCCGGTCGGGTTATACGCTTAAGTACTAATTACGCTAATGGATTAGAAATTGGGAGGGTTGAATTTAGATTAAGTGAACCTGCATTTGCGTGGAGGGAGAGTGGAAAACCAATTAGGAAAAGCCCCCTCCAGTTCACCGGACCGGGATTCGAACTTTTATCTCTCCATCCTCAACACGAAACTAGCGCGTTAGCCAACAACGCTATAGAGGCGGGTGACATGTTTGAAACAGGATGATTTAAGAATGATGGGGAAATACATCTTCTGTTGTTTGGAATAGTAAAACATGTTTTAATCAGCGTGATAAATTATTCACTTCACTTTTTGGTCCAAAAGAGCTATTTTTAACTTTCAGTTAAATGTCCCAAATTAACTATTGCATTATTTTTACTGAATTAAAAAAAAATTCACTGAGTTTTCCCGTTTCTTCCAGGTACGTGGCAGCCCTGAATTGGACATTCAAAATGCATAGTCTAATACATATTAAAAATAACTATCAAGAACAGTTTATTTAGTTTTGCGAACATTTTATAGTTTTATCTAAATGTAAATCTAGAATAATGACAGTATTATTATTATTAGCACCGCGTCTTACTACCCGTCCGGGTTGTACGCTCTTACGCTAATGTGTAATGGTAGGGTGATTGTGATATAAAATGGAGGACCTACAGTTTAACGTGGGATCCAAACCACGGTGGAGGCCTGGCATTCCTCACATTCACAAGTTGTGAACAAGTTGTGATTAATACACATCTTGTCAGAGGTGAAGGAAGGGTTTGACAATCAGATAAATCTGTGCCGGGACCGAGGAATAATGACAGTAGATTATTTGGGGATGTACATTAATTTTGTTTCGAATGTACAGTACATTTGGAGCACCTTTTTAGAAACCAAAACATAATATTTGTTTTGCGGTCAACATTGATAATATTTTACTATATTATTGGTGATATTTGACAACTTCTGTTGTCTAGGTGTCAGAGCTCCTGGCTACAGATCCAGAGATTCCAGGTTCGATCTCCGGCAGTTCCAGAATTTTTCTGTAAAGCAGTGGGCCTGGAACGGTCTTAGATCAGTCTCTTTAGGACAAATAAGGAGCTACTTGAATAAATAAATAGCAGCTATCATCTAGAAAACTGAGATTAACGGCTGTGCTGCCGTCATGACACACTCTATCTGTAATTGGTGGCATTATCAGCGTTGGCCGAACGGTCGGTAAGGCTCGAATGCAGACACCACGCCATGGAGTTTTGAAGTTAGTGCTATTTTATATGTATTGATAATATCTATCAAAAGTGCAGATGACTTGACGTATGAAGATGGATCTAGTATATTTTTTCTGGCTGTTAGATAAGGCTCTTCCTATGAAAAATTGGGCTGCATTAAGGCCAAAAGGTGTGCAGTTACCGGAAGAAGATCGAGTTTTGTTTTGGAGAAGCCATTGGTCCGAGTAGATGTGCGAGTGAGACGGAGCTATACACTGTAACAGTAGAAGTTGCACGTCTGCCATCTGGCGACAAGATCCAGCAGCAATCTGAGGTCAACCCGATTCTTTCCGTCACCTCGGATTTCTGCGACAAGGTTCGACAGACGTGGGGACACTCTCTCATACCTGGACGTTTGGAAATATCAAGGTCATGTTATGTGAAACCCGATTTTATTACGTAACCTATATGTAAGGTCTTTTTTACTACCAGAGTCCTAATATTTAGTAGGGTTATGCTAGGGGGAAAAGGCTTTTTAGAATGACACACGTAAGACAATCGGGCTATGCTTTATCCTCCGATTGTGGGTAAGCTTCGTGTCTTACCACCCGTCCTGGCTATCTGCATTTTAACACTATAAGGAGGTAAGGACGAGGAGGGTGGAATTCAGGTGAAGTGTACAGTATTTGTGTGAAAGGAGTAGTAAACTATTTAAAAAAAATTACCTCAATGCCTGAATTCGATACCCAAACCTATCACCAACAGAGCAGACAATATGAGACAGACGTCTCGGTCCGTGTGACCAGTAATATGGGTTCTGGTCGTTAATAACTTTAGTTTAGGGTCTCTTAATAAAACAAATAGTGGAGGTAGGGATAAATTTGGGCTTCTGTGAGCTAAGGAAACATAACTATGCAGAGGATATGCTCTAGAATCAGCTTAAGATGGGAGGGGGGGGAGAAGGGTTGGCGAGAAAAAGGCAGGGTTTTTGCAATTTTCAGAGTATACAATTTTTTTTCTACTAAATAAATATTGCTCCAGAATAAACATAGAGCATAGTTATTTTCCTCTTGTGCGCGTAGTAACGAGATCTACTTTTTATTTTTGTGGGTGGAATCCAGTTTAAATTAAGTAATCAAAGTGATTATTTTCCCTCCTCGACGTTAAAGGTGACCTTAGAGAAACCACCTGCCCCGTCCCGACTTACCTGTCCTAACCTGTCCACAGATAATCATATCAACTTCCGTACTTCCAATACTACTCGCGAGTCGAGAATCGAGCAAAGATGGCTCAAGTAACTTTTATACCCTCCTCGAAACTTCAACTTGGCTTCGAAACAAACATTAGCTTCGACTTCAGTTTGAAAAAAATTCTGGCTAAGAAGTTTCACCAATTAAAATATTGACAACTAAAATACTCCATTTATGTTCAATTATAGCCATTCTGGACTGTTTTGTACATTACAAATTAATATTAATACGTAAAAAATATGAAGAAATTGAATTGCATGTTGTGATAATAACTTGATTTATCAGAGTAACAAAAAAGATTACAAACAATTATACAATAAACATTTTCCAAGTAATTTTAGTGCATAAAGTAATTTAAATAACCACAATATAATTTTTTTTCAAGCATAAAACAACTAAAAGAAAATATTCGAACTTCGATTCGACTTCGAGAATATTTCATATATTCGATTTGAGTTCACTTGGAATTTAAAAAGTGGACTTCGCACCCCCTTAGCCTCCTCCATTGAAAAACATAAGTGCTGAGGAGGCACCAGTGGTTAGAGTGGCTGACTACAAGTCTAAAGGACCTTGCTTCGAGTCTAAGGCAGAGGTTACACACCCGAGGTCTACGGAGGGTCCTGTGGGTGGGGGTGGAGGGAGACAAATATAGATTTTTAAGTTTGTGAAGTTTCTCATCAATCTCGATATTATGATGAATCCATTACGTTCTATGTATGTTTGAACCAAAAAAAGAAGTGGATTTTAAAATTCTGTCTGTCTGTCCCTGGCCATAGAGCTGAAACGGTTTGAAAGATTTTTTTCAAACTTGATATCTAGGGTGTTATTGGGCAATACCTAGGGAGGTTTATTTGGTTTTAACCCTAGCCCTTAAATTAAGGGTACTTTACTGACGAGTGATTTATTTTTAATTACAAATTTTTCGAAAACGGCTCAAACCATTTCGTTTGAAATGGGTATCTAGGGAGTGCTTAACCTGAAAAATAATAACAACTGTATACTTGTATTTTGTCTGAGGCGTCACTCTCAAAATAAATGGATTGCTGATGAATGGGAGATCAGGGTTCAAATCCAGGTCGGGTGAAAGCTACTTAGAGTAATGTTGCCCACTCTGACTCCCCACGCAAATGCGAACACACTTCTTCCTAATACCGCCCTATTAATTCCAAAACCATAAATGCGTACAGCCCGAACTAGTATAAAGATGCGGTGTAAAAAAAAAAGAAAAGAAATTGAGATGATAAAAAGGTTTAGTTATTTATAATTCTTTCTTCCATCTAAGCTTGTAAGTCGGACTTATGTCGTTCTTCTCCGTTGTTCACCCCGCGGAAAGGTGCGTGCGTGCGAGTGAGCGAGGTGTGATTAGATAAAAGAGACAGAGGTCTCTATTGTGCGTCCAGAGCTGAGGTGTGGGTGATGACGAACAGACTTTACATCCACTTCAACAATTTATGAGTTGAATATCACCCGGGAGATTGCTTAGGCAGGTACACACACAGGTAAAGAAACAACTAGATTCTCACACTCATATTAATGACTACAGCGCTTGTTGGTTGAATGTGTCACTAATGTCGGGTCTTTTGGAAATCAGTTATTGTTAATAATTTGAAATTAGGACTAAATCCTTTAAGAATACGTGCCCTTCCCTTGCAATCAAATGATATGAAAATTTTACCAGTCATTATTTGTTCAGATTTAAAATCCGATACAAATTTTTCCCTATCCTTTCATCCCATGAACGAGCTGTGTGACAACGAGGTAGACAAGGGACTGTGTGACGTTGCTCGACTTCCGGGAGATGAACGAGCTGTGTGACAACGAGGTAGACAAGGGACTGTGTGACGTATGCTCGACTTCCGGGAGATGAACGAGATGTGTGACAACGAGGCAATCGAGGGACTGTGAAACGTTCTTACCTAACGCGGTGTCTTTTGACAACAGCAGGTATCACGTCTTCGCTCAAAGACCTGACGATATTCAGCTTAAACGTCAACAAAGAAGTCCAAGGGTTCCATCAAAAGTAAACACTGTCACCTCTTATAGAACCAGCCGACACACATATAATGAGCGTTTTAAAACCAATTACAGCACCTCACTTGAAAACTTTTTATCACGCTCAAACAGAGAACTCTTTTGTTTACTCACCAACAAACCTTTTACCCTCACCCCTTTTTTATTTTTTCTTAACGCGTTAAAGTCTGTTTAAATAAAAGACAAATTAAAATGCAGTGTTCAGAGTTGTAGTTTTTCTATTTCTTAACATCAATAAAAATCTATTTTTATTATCACTGTTTTAGGTTTGATAATCGTATGTGAATTTTCTATGTGTGATGACAAATATACATTAATCTAGATAGCCCAAGTTTAATTTCTTATGACGTCAACATTAGAAACAGTATCTAATGAGTTGTTCTCTTCGCACACCCACATATCGACCACAGCGCTTGGTGGTTGAATGTGTCACCAACGTCGGGTCTGCTGTAAACCTGATATATATGTTAATACTCCAATATTATTTAAATAAACCGCTTCGGTGGCCGCGTGGTCTAACTATAGATGAAAATTGTCCGCAGTGGCGGCTTGCGGTGGAGGGTTTAAATTGTGGAGTTGGCATCTATAGACTATTGTACTTCAAGTGTTAAGAGACGAGTAGGTTATAGAAGGGGGAGGGGTAGTTAGGAAGTACGGAGGATGGGGGGGGAGACAAATATTGGGCTAACCTTAAAATTATTTTAGTTAACTTATTGATGATAAAAATTGGAGGTATAATTTATGAACATAACGGGTCTACAAAGGCTCGCATTTATTTGTTTCTTTACTAGTTTTTTTTAGCACCACGTCTTACTAGCCTACCCGTTCGGGTTCTACGCCTATATACTAATCACGCTAATGTATTAGGGATAATAAAGGTTGAATTTACAGGAATTGCACCCGAATTTGTGTGAAGAGTGAGTGGAAAACTATTTAGAAAAATATCCTTCAATCCACCAGAATCGAACCCGGATCTCTTTGTCATCGGCAGTCTAGTCAATTGTGATAGTAGCGCGTTGCACCGTGCGGTCACCGAAGCAAGTGTATCTTTACTACTACTACTATCACTACCACTAATTATTATTACTGTTATTATTATTCATTTAATCAGATGAAATTGATCAAGAGAAAATAATTGAAAATTTTCCGGAAGAAATATAGGGAAAATTTTCCAAAACAGAAAATTTTCCATCTCATATCTCTAGGTCTTGCGCGCTACTCTCATGTTGGACTAGACTGCCGAAGACGGAGAGATCGGGGTTCGATCCCAGTCGGGTGGTTTTCCATTAGGGTCATTCCATGTCAAATCAACCAAAAAAAATTCAAATTCAAATTCACCATCACCGATTTCAACCAAACTCAAAATTCTGATAGTATCTATGGAAAAAGTGATTCCTAATTTTTTTCAGATTTTTTTCAGGTACTGTTTTTTATATACAGCTGCCAAAATATTTCAAAATNTTCCTAATTCCTAAACCACTAGTGTAATTGATGGGCCTACATAGGCGTATAAACCGAACGGGTAGTAAGACGCGGCGCTAAAAAAAAATAAAGCCCATTGTAATCAAAGTCTCAACAAATTCATTCTCTTACCTTGGGATTCAACTATATGAAAATATTAGCTAAACATTATCAGGTCTGATTGCCATTATTTGTTTGGATCTAGTGTTTGATACAATAATAGTCTCTTTATAGCCCCTCCATTATTCCCCAAAACACTATTTAGTAGCTTTACTTTGAGAAAGTGATAGCTTTATTTACTAAAACAAAATAATGTTCTGCTAAAAATAAACCATGCAAATTTAATTTTACCATACTAAAAAAAGTTGGTGATATGGTTCAGTGTCGTGGTAACACAGAATAATTATTTTTACAAAATATATTTTATTTAAACGTAGAGCTCGTATTGATCTTTAGACATTGGTTCAAAGGTTTCATAAATTTTATCAGGAACCTGTCTAAAACAAACAATGGACTCGCTAGTGCTACTCGAGCAGACAGTTGTGTGAGTAGCGTCTCCACTTTTATCATAACGGAGTGTACATCTTATGTTTGTCATACGCACCCCTTATCTTTATTTACATTCTAGAGGATTTTTTTTTCCTTCGTAGCGCTCATCTTACCTTTCTTTGGCGCTTAGTTTTTGTTGAAAAGAATATTTAGTGTGTTTTAAAACTTTACTACATATGACATAAGAACATTTAAACTTTACAAATATTAGAACCCAAAAAAATACTAGACTTTTTTTACATCCTCACTCATCTTATATGGGCTTAGAAATGACCTAAAAAATCGGCATGGGTACAGTAATGTTCCATATTTTTAGTCAATTGGCTATGATTTTTCCTTTTCCCAATGTACACAAAATAATTAGCTCAAATAGTTAAGAGAAATGTAATAAAGCTATAAAAATTGCTTGAAACTTGTGGCTATGGAGGCACCAAGTAGTATCATATTTTTGTATCCACAGTTCAATAAATTGTTTTATTTTACAAGATAATTCATTACACAGTACTTGTACCAGACAGAGACAAGGGACTGTGTGACGTTGCTTGACTCGCTGCTGTTTGTTCCTGGATATGAACGAGCTATGTGACAACGAGGTAGG
>CABFWB010000853.1:0-29061 GCA_902151455.1 Timema bartmani
AGTTATTGACAAACGGGAATTAGGGTGAGAGAGGTTTTATTAATTCTTTACACCACAAAGGTATTGGTTTTAATATTTTTGATTATTTTTAATGTGGGTCGGGTGATGATCACCCCCATCGCCTCTCCTCCCCCTGTACTCGCTACTTCACAGAATGGGCGTTCTTAGTAAATATTTGTTTTTCCCTTGAGTACTTGTTTGTTAAATAAGAACAAAGGGTTGAAAATTGAAAATATCTATCACCCATCCACTCATAGTATTTCGCGTAATAATCCATGCCCTGGAAGTTGTCAACCGTTGACCAATAGAAGTAAAGATGTGGCTAATTTATTTATGTCGCCTACCCTTCTTTCGTGGTCCGAATCCGTCAGGATAGCTTGCGGGGGAAGGGTAGGGTCAGTGGAATAGAGATGGTTGGGTTCGAAATGATACTGGAGGTTCCGTTTCTTGGGTTTAATAGTAGCACTAAGAGATAATACAAAGTTTGATGTTAAAAGGTGTTATAAATAGATATAAGAACTTAAACGTATAGGCTCGTGAGAGAACTGGCTTGTAGTCCAAGAGACGAACACCAATTTGATGAAATTTGGTATTATTCAGAGGTATTAAACGCCATATAAACAGGTGATTCCCCCCTTGCCAGGGAGCATTAAAATCTATTATGGATATCTGAAATTGGTTACTTTCAAATATGGCAGCCATTTAAAGATGGTGGCCTATGGTTTTATTTAACCATTCATATCTCAGCACCCACTTAACAGATTTAAATTTTCATATTTTCATTTGTAAGATAATTTTTATATCTATGGTCAAAACAATATCCATGATTTACAAAGAGATTGTCCTTCAGAAAAAGAAAAATACGAAGAAGTTGCAGTCACTCGTCCATTGTCTGTTCCAAATTGAATCTTTTTCTCCCTTCCACTTGGTTTTATGTTACTTCACTATATAAACCATTTCTTCTCATATTTTGAACCATTTATTTGATGGTTTTTTTTATAGAATAACCTAAAATGGTTAAATTTTCACTAACTCTTATTAGGAGCTTTTCATTACTAACCTGATCCGTCCATTTTATCTTCTATATTTAGCATCACATTCCAAACTTTTTACAGTATATATTTCTTCTCTTTTTCCTTCTGAGTCAATATTTCAGCTCCATATAAATCGAAGCTTCAAGCTCCGTTTATATAAGGATGGATTTAACGCGATATTTATATACTGAGCCTTAGTTTGCAATTTTATAGTAAAAATATATCTTACTATTTCAAAAACAATGTGATTTCAACACATGGGATGAAAACGCACATAAGCATTGAAAGTCAATAGTATCCACACTTGTGGACACGTAAATACAGCTTCAGTCTCATCTGATATAGTTGGTTCTTTATGGAAAGGCTAGTGTTAGAATCTTACTGAGGCTTTATGATGGTTTTTCTTAATGGTTTCCTGCTCTACTTATTTACCAATGCAGTTACACTATTCTATTAACTCTACATTCTTCATCTCTACTCCATTAATGTAATTAAATGCGTATAACTCATATGGATAGTAGGATTTGGAGAGAAGTACATATAACACCCAAGTGATAGTTGATTGCTTCTTAAACATGAATAATTATAAATATTGATTAACCTTAGAATTAGAGCAGTATTTTTTAAACAAGTTTCAATTTTGGTGTTTTATATTGTTTAACCTTCAACAGTCAATACCACCTAGAGAGAAGGCTTACTCTCTAATATCTGTGAAATGTGCACGACTTCGAATCGTCTAAGCTTAATGA
Source organism: Timema bartmani (assembly GCA_902151455.1). NCBI lineage: Eukaryota > Metazoa > Arthropoda > Insecta > Phasmatodea > Timematidae > Timema > Timema bartmani. The sequence continues at coordinate 1,784 of CABFWB010000853.1, forward strand.
TTCCAACAGGAATATACCTCCTTTCCTCCCCAAGCAAGTCAGTTAAACGGATACATTAGGGGAGGAAAATTGTATAAATGTGTTGAGTTTGAATTTACATGATTGCATAGTTTGTTTTTTAACTAATCAAATACTCTCTTTCATTACATTCAACACCATTAAAATGCGTTTAGTTGTTAAAGGAAATTATCAATTTTATTTTAATTAAATCCGTGTGTATTTATTATGGTGTATCTTGTCCAGTGTATTATGTTGTGTGATTTAATTGTATATTTATTAAATTAAATGATTATTAAATACACTACAACGCACATTTATGATTATGGTATCATATATTTTCAAGATATTTTACATATTATACAAAAGAAGTGATATCAATAAGTCTTTATATCTAAAAAATTATTCATATTTAATGAAATGAAACGTCACAATCGCACACAATTTCTCATATTATGTATTGTAGCCTAGAAAAGTATTTTCAAAAAGAGGCTTAGAATAAACATCCCTTAAGCCTGTTTATTTCATAAAACAAAAACATCATCTTATTTATTAGAATAATCAATATTTTTATACATTTTAAACCAAACCATTCAAATATTTTTAAAAAAATCAAATTTTCAAAAATAGACCAGCGTAAGACGCTTCTTTCAAATCTACCTTTTGGATTCTCTTTAAAATCACTCTCCTTCAACACCCATTCATTTCTAACTCTATCCATACGAGTTTTTCCACTTAAAATTCCTTGATATCTTATTCAAAACGCATTAACCTTTATTTTGTGTCTGTTCTGACAAACTCACACTTCACATCCATGAAACGATGTTGGCGTCAACACAATCTTATATACTGTCATCTTTGCCTCTTTCGATAATACTTTACTCTTTACAACTGTCAACATATATTAAGCTACGGTCCGTGATGCATTTCCCCGTCTGTCGATTTCATAATCCATCTTGCAGTTTTTTATAGAACATTCTGGACAGATACACAAAATCATTCCCTTGTTCTAACATATTTCAATTTGTACTAGGCTGACAATCATTTCCTACTCCATTTTATCTAATTCATCACCTTAATTTTGGAGACATTTATAAGATTTAAGATATTCAAAATAAAATCATTGATAATAACAACATGGGTAGTCACAAAATAATATCACTTGCTAGGATGAGAAAGGTAAATTAAAGGAAATAAGAGGCGGCTTGTTGGTGGTCGCCAGATACTTGATGGAATTATTGTACTTGTACATCCCTACATATCACTCAGTATCAGATTTTAAAACTATAACTTAAGAGAAGAAGTACACACTTGATCACCACACTAGTGAGTATGAGTGGACGTGACAGGCAAGAAAATAGAGAGTACAGGGGAGTAAACATTTTTCTAGTGGGCTACAGAGCCATTTAGTGGAGCTAGTCCTTTCACCTGAACACGAGCTGATAATGGAGAATAAGTTATAGAATTGGTTTTGAAAGAGGCTAGAAAAATATTTGAGAGGATAAGGAAATCAATAAATCCTCCTCACCCTGTAGGGGTTCAAACCCAGTTCTTCCCATCTTGTATCAGAAACAGTACCACTAACAAAAGTTATTCATGCTATCTCTTTCTGTTGATTAATAATAAGTAAGTTTAGAACCAGGACTAGTAATTAATTATTTTAAGGGATATGGTTGATTAGCTTAGTTCAGAGGAACTATATCAGCACTATCGTGGGGAGAGGAAGGGATAGACAAGGTGAAATGCCCCAGTTTAAATCTTTTACTAGTTCATTCGGCCTGAATTTTAACTCTACTCTACTTGTCAACTGTGTCCACTGTGATTATTACTTCTTAGACAGCACTGTAACACTCGGGGGGACTCTTCCAGTATAGGATAATTTAGAATTTTAGAAGTAAATAAATAAATTGGAGGGCCTTTGACCTCAGTGATCGAATTAAAAACAAATGAGCTTCATTACTACATCGCTGGTCCTAAATTTTAACTTTGAAATTAATATATGATAATGACTAATAATTAAGTTAATGTGTTAGGGATGAGGAAGGTTGAATTTAGAGGAAGTATATGCACATTTGCGTGAAGTTAAAAGGAAAACCCACTAAGCGAAGGCCACCCCCAGCTCGCTTGACTGGAAAATGAACTCAAATCTCCTTATTATCGGACATAAGAGAGAAATTGGTCTATAATTACAAACATTTGTTTTTACCCCCTTTTTATAGATAGGTATGACAACAGATTGTTTCCTTGTACGAGGAAAAGTTTCATCTGACAGGCTAATGTTAAAGATATTGGCTAACAAAGGGCTGAATATAATAATAATAATAATAATAATAATAATAATAATAATAAATTAAATAATGTTGATTAATGATCAAATAATACTAAAAATTTAAAATCCAAAGGACTAAATATAAAATTATGCTGCATTTCTTTCCTCTGTAGACACAAGCAATATAGAAAATAATGTCTGTACCAGACCTAAGTCAACAAATCCGACTAATTATTTTCCAAATTTATAAGGTTTAGAATTATCTTTTTTAGCACCACGTCTTACTACCCGTTTAGTTCATATGCTCTTTTGAATGTTAAAAACTATCAAACACCACCTGATACTGATACTGATTCAATGCAATTTGATATTTTTTCAACAATTGTTCCAATAAGCTATTTTATTATCTTTTACTTATAATACTAATATGGGATTGCCGAAACACAACGTTTTTTCGGCATAGTTTCCAAAACCTCTGCCCTCCCGTTTTTCCAATGGTCCCGATTTTCCCCATGTATTCGTTTCTTCCATTTAGTGGCTCTCGATTATCAACATTTGGACAAATACTGCCTGAGACCATTCGACCACAGAAGCGGCTCCTATCATTGTTAATTAAATTTTGCTATTTAAAAAATATGTTCCCACCACACAAAGCGATAGCTCTTCAGTCTAATGCAAGTGTTTGCTTTCAGAAGTGACCTCCAAACAAAGTGTTTGAACAAGTGTTTGACATTGGTATGTCCAGAGGAGACCTTTTCTGTGAAGGGTATTCCTCACTTAGTGACGTGTTACTTGACTTAGTATATAAAGGCCAGCATGCAAAGTGTACTGTTAGGACATAGCCGCGTCTCTTATTGACACAACCTTAGAGTGTCCTTTGCTGAGATAGATCACCTATATTTATCGTGATATATATCCTAATCAGATAACCCTGTGAGTAAGATATTTTGATGTTAATGGAGTTGGGGAAAATTGAATGGCAACAATGTTAAAACTGGCTACAGCTAGCTATATGTTTGTTCTGTATTTTTACTGGCAAGGAAACTACTCTATTATCATTCTGTTTCCACAAAAAATATATAGAAGCTGAGAGAAAGTAACAACGTTAAAGGTCTAAACTTGTGATTTTATCTTTCTGGGGGACCGGCTTACTATTAGTTGCTATGTTTTATAATGCATGTTTACTCTAGCGCTATGATACTAGAAGTATCTAGCCGTACTGCTACGACTCATGTCCCCTACTAGAAAGACGGAATTTAAGCCAGGTGGGAATCAGATCAGGGAATGTATCCATCGTGGCCTTTTTTACAGCCTACCACTAAGGAATTGACTTCTATTCTACTTTCTGGGAGCCAATTGGTTGGTTTAAATCTCATTTTCTCTTTTATTATATCAAGTTTGGATAATTTTTCCACACAATACCGATTCTCTTAGCCAAGCATATGTGCAACAATTACCGACTTGCGTAATACCTACTGAGTCAGAAGTCACTCTCAGCACTGTCTCTTACTAGACAGTATCCGCCACCCTAGGAGTAGACCTATATAAGATGTGTTCAGAAATAGCCTAGTAACTGTCTCAGGTTTCTGTTCCAGCAATGTCTAAAGTGTGGTCCAATGCGGCTGTGGTCATTCTGGCTCTGACGCTGATGGTGACTATGATATCAACAGACATCGTTCAGTCTAACTGCATCAGTGACCAAGAATGTCCGAGTGGTCAAGTGTGCATGGCAACATCTGACTATCAATGCTCCGTTCAGAAACCTTGCCCTCGGTTAATATGTGTCAAAGTATTAACATAAGCACTACCCTCAATTTAAGTTGATATATATTACTTTTACTTAGAAATATTATAATTTTGTTAATAGTAATGAAATAATTTTATTTTTATATAAACTGGGAGGTATGGATGATCAATAAATATCTAGTAGGAATGTGTGAAGTTTTTAAATGTTGAAGTAGAGGATAAAATCTCTTTCGTTTTGACTTAAACACCCACAATAACCTGTGCCTCTAAAAACATTTTAAAGGAAGAAGAAAAGTTACTCTCTATATTATGAACATGTTTGAAATATACCACAAAAATAACATATTTAAACATATCATAATTTTCTGAATATTTAAAAACAGTATTTTTACAGAGACTAGTGATTAAATGACACATTATAAGGCAAGCGTTGATACATTCAAATGTCAGCGTAAAGTAATAAAAGTAGCTTTGTTTCTATCCTATAAAAAGTTATATTTACTTAGATGCACTTAATGAATAAATTATAAATTATATGTAGTGTTATGTGAGAGCAGCGAAAACCTTACTTTCAATTTAAGCTTCATAATTGCATCGCATGTCTCAAGCTTTAAATCAACTTCACTTCGAGTTTAAAAAGTGACATTCGCACATCCCTAATATATACCGTAACTGAACCATCAAAATGAGTATGATTACATTTTTCAATAATTACAGATACATTTATTGCATCAAAATGTTTTATATATGTTACGCCTAGAGTGAAAAATCTAGATAATGTTGAAATTAGCCGGGAGATGTCAACATTTTCCAAGTGCAGTGGATAAAGTCAGAATATAAATTATTTTATCTCATGTTCGACCTTATCAGGATAATCTAAACATTAGCCAGCAATACTTGTATAACGTTGAATAATATTTGTAAAAATAAGCACGAATGAATACGGATTATACTTTAAAAAGTCATTTTGATCTCTGAAATTGAATAATAGCAATGCACTAACGTTCGAAATGCCTCATTTTCATTCTTTCTTTTCCACTAACCTAAAACAAAAAACAAACACTTGAAATGCTAATTTAGATTCTTCCTTTTCTAATAACCACAAACTAAACAAACATAGCCTAAAATAACCTAATATAAACAAGCCTAGGCTAGCCTAGCCTAACCTCAACCCTAAGATTTTGACATTATTTAAGTGCGGGTGGATAATGTCAATATTAACCTGATAAAATTATAGAAAAATTTATTTAATCACTTCTAATTTAACATTATCCGCTTATTTTGGATAATATCAACATTATCTGGATAACATCGACTTTATCCAAGTTTGAACTTTACTCGTGGCATATACATAGCAAGATAAATTATTCTATATTTTTTTCTTTTGATATTGCGTCCTACTACCTGTTCATGTTACACGCATATGTATTAACTAGGCTAATGAGTTGTGGATGAGAAAGTTTCAATTTATAGGAATTGTACCCATATTTTTGGAAAGGGAGAGTGGGAAACCCTTTAGGAAATACCTTCCTTAGTACGCCTGACCGGAATTTAAGCACCGATGTCTCCGTCATGGACGGTATAGTCTATTTTAATTGTTAGGCCCTAGATCATATGGCCATTAAAGCAGATTATGTAAATAATATATTTTATAAGGAATAACTTTGACATATTACACCTAGGTCCACACTAAACAATTTACATACAGTTTTAGTTTTGTCGAGTAAATATTTAAAAGTCAAAATTGATAATATTAATTCTGATTTATCTAAAGATTTTGACCGTATTGAATCGTGATATAATAACACATATATTCTGACATTGTAATCTTAAATTGGTTGAAGCGCTAGTTTCCTTGGAGTGTATTTACTGGGTCTCTTCTAACGTTTATATATTTTTATTGGTTGTTCTACGGGAATTTGTGATTTGTTTATTTTTAATTAACATTGTCAATATGGACCTGTGGATGGTTACACGTGGGTCATAAACACTACTAACTGCAAACAAACAAAATACTTTTTTTAAACTAAAGTTTTATACATTCTGCATGGGATGTCTGATTAATCCGATAGTAATAAAGTATTCATTGTGAATATATTTTAAAAATCTCTCATCAAAGTTTTGTTTCAAATTAAGTGGTCAACTATATGAATTTCAAGTAGCAAAGGATCGTCACTTGATAAAACCTTGGATTTTTGAGCTACACAGATTATAATTTTTTTAACTATCTTCAATTTACATAAAGTTTATCTTGTCTTTGTTGGTTAGACTAATTTATATTGACTTAAATTTTACCAACTTATCTTATAATTGAGGTAATTCCCTTTTAAATATATTCCATATTATTATTTAATATTTTCTTTCTTGGCTTTATTAAAATATGTTAATATGTTATATCACCAATAACCTTTTAATTGATGGATTCTACTGATTTGCCTGAACTTGTCCTATACGATGCAATAAAATAATTTTAATATATATTATATATATATATATATATTTATAATATATTATATATAATATATATATAATATATAATATATATTTATAATATATATAATATATATTTATAATATATATAATATATATAATATATATTTATAATATATATATAATATATATTTTATGTATATTCCTCTGTTATATATGTTTTTAGTTCAATTTTTCTATTACAAAGTTTCCTATTAATGTTGAACCCATACATGATGTTTGTATATAATATATTTAATATATTTTATGCCATTTTAGCTGTGCCATACTCTTATCTTTGATATGTTAAAAATTTCAAATCTATGATAATCTTTTTGATCTCGTAACTTTTTTTTTTTTGTAAATTTAACATATTATAAATCTAACCTATTTATTATAAACATACTGTCGTATCGTTAACTACGGATCCTTACCTTTAATAATGTCAGAATGATTACTAAAATTTTATATAAAATTTCTTATATTAAGTTTAGAAAAAAATGTTTATGTCCTCAACAACAAAATTGAAGCTTTAAATAATTTTTACCGTTTTATCATACGAATTCTGTTATAATAAATGATTTAAGCAATTATACAAATAATTTCAAATCAACTTTTATTCCTACTACCCCAAAATTTTTTGAATAATATCAATTATATCTATTAGTTTGTACTATTAGAAATGGAACTAAAATTATCTAGACTTTACCATTGTGAAACATTGTTTATACATGTCCTGTGTACTTTTACAATTTTTATTCAAGCTTGGATTCATTTACTGTTTTAGAGTAATCAAGGAAATGGTTCAGGAAAATATTATTAATGAATATACACACATTGGTGGTTGCGTAGTCTAATGCAGCAGTCTCGTGCTAAATTATTTTGCCAGTGAGGGGGAGATTGGGGCTCGAATTCAAGTCGGGTGTAGTAAGGTATTGTTTTCCTAACTTGTCTCCCACTCTCATACCAGATAAATTCGTGTACATTTTCTCTTTTAATCTTACCTTACTCATCCCTATTCCATATGCAATATCCATATGCATATGTAAGACGAGATTGTATTAAATAATCCTCATTATGCAGGACGAAGTTTTTTAATCATTTTTATCTATAATTTGAACTAATTCTTAACTCAAGAATATAGATTAAAATAGATTTCAACCCAGATTGATAAGTTTCATAATTTAGTTAGGAAAATCATAAAATGAATAAGAAATTAATCGATTACTTTGTATTTTTGATTTTGTTTATTTTAATAATCACAATAATTATTTTTTTTGACATTTTTACGTGTATAATTTAAACCCAAAATATTTCTTATATTGCTATTTTTTAAAAACACTAATATATGGAACCCTTTGTTTTGTTGTGTTTTTAAAAATAACTATTTTTGATAATTTTTCATATAAGACATATCTTTTAAAATACAAATGTTAAATTATGAGCTAAACTTTAAGTATATTTTGAATAATTAATTTGTATTTTGTATATTAATAATTTACTTTCTTTAATGGTGTGATACAATTCAACTCACCTTTTTGGTAGCTGTGCTCTAAATTTTTTCCTTAGCACCGTGTCTTACTACTTGTTCAGACTATAAGCATTTGTGCAAATTACTTTAATGAGTTAGCGATTAGGAATGTTAAATTTAGAGGAAATCTACCTAAATTTGCGTAGAGGTAAAGTGAAAAACCATTTGTAAATCCGACCAGGATTCAAACCTCGATCTCCCTGTCATCGGAATTTTCTCTAATACAATATACAATTTAATTAATTTACTCATTTTATTTTAAAATAACTGTTCAATAAACAATAATATTCATAAATATATAGCTATGATACTCATTATCAGCTATAAAAATACAAAATAGTGTGAAATGTATAAAGACTAGTTTACAATCCAATTTTAATTGAAAGGACTTTTATAAAAGCTAATCTATACCATAACATTTTGGGGGCCAAAATTGATAACATTCTAATTTCTAATTACTGTTATGTCTATACAATATTTATCATTGACAGTATTAATCAAAAGTAAGAGATTTTGTTAGGATTACTTTACGTATGACGACGAAAATGTAGAGATAGTAGCTTCGGTAGCTTTTAGATAAAGCCCTTACAATGAAATTTGGACTGTGTTATCGTTAGGGAGAAAAATCTGGAATCAACAATGTAAGCAAAAGACAACACGTTGTCTATACTGAACTTTAGTCTCTTCTATCACGATATCCGTTTTTTCTAAGCCCACAAGAATCTTTGTTGTAAATGATTCCTAGCTATTTCCTAGCAAGCGCAAATGAATAAAACAGTTTGTTGAAATATTTTCAGATCCATTGGAAAGAAAGCAAGCTGTATCTATACACGTTGAGGCAACACATTAGAAAAACAAAGAATTATTTGGATTAATTAATTTGGAGTAATTATCTCTAGTCTAACACTCATTCAAGACATTTATATTGAAATGGGATTTTGGGAAGACAAGTACTATGACTTAATTTTCCCAAGAGATTTATAAATATTCATACAAGGTTTCATGTAAAAACCATTGGAATAACAAAGTGTACACAAACAACATTTTTTAAATAAAAGATAAATCCTCGAATGAATAATTCTCTTATTTATACTAAAGATAAGGTGTCTAAATATATATTTTAATTTATCCGTTTAAAACCAAGGTTATTAACGCCTCAATAGTGAATGGATGTACAGTACAAGCCACAGTTAGTAAAATTAAAAGTTTAATAACATCCTAAAATGACTTATCAGAGATTCAGACCTCAACTTCCCTGTCACCAAATAAGTCTATTATGAACGCACCTAATGTCCTAGTGCATGTGACCACTAGTACTGGTTTAGATAATGTAAATAATTACAACCTGTAGTCGTGTAATTATTTGTAATCTTAGACAGGCTATAAAATTGATCGAAAAGTAACATAGTACCCACTCCGGTGGTCAAGTCGTCTAGGGCGTCACATTCACATTGCTTTCGGTTGCTTTGAATTCCATTCATATTTTTCACTTGTTATTTTATTGTCCTCTCCACAATAATACTGGTAGATTTTATCGCATGTATTATCCTGATACTTACTCTAAGATATTGTTTATAAAAAAAACTTGTGTTTAAAAGATGTCAGCCCTCTACATGAGCTAGATATCTAGCAATGCTCATGAGAAACAAACATATGATTCATTTTATTACTATAGATTTAATTTGTATGAAAACTTTATTTCAAATACATATGCGTGAAAAGTACAACTTATAGCAGTTATATAGCTAAGTGTTCTATCAGGGATGTATCAGTACACTTGAAAAGGAAATTCAATCATCACAAAAAATAGTATACATCCTTTAGTCCTGGTCACTTCAACTTTCAAGAGCACATAACTTCCAAGTGCTCTTGGATTGTTTCATTTATTTTATTCTATTGGAGGTGTGTAACGCGCACTTACTGAACAGACTAATTATATCAGTACACCAGAGTTTCTATGAGTGAGAGTGAAAGGGCCTACCAATTTTGTTGTTAAAGGTATTTTAATATACTTTCCAGGGTTCTTTTGTATTCCACTGTTGACCTGAGACCAACGAGTTTACTTCCCTTCCAAAGGAAGTTGGAATTTGGAATTTTATCGCTTGAGAAAAATCCAGCTGTGTTTGAACCCATAAACATTGGGTCCTGAGGAGGACACCTTAAACCAAACCCACCGAGGTCAATCAAATGCTATTGGAAATACTGATCACATACAGCAATGTACAGGGCTAGTCATAATTCCGTGAAACATTAAAAAAAGATACCATTCATAATCTACACAGCACCTAATGTTAATTCTTATACAGAAAGAACGACAAAATATTCAAGTTTCTGTAAAGGGAACTGCCTACGTAGTTTCCTCAGTTAGCTGCTAGACGGAAGTAGAAGCAAAGATGAGGCTGAGCCAGCGTTAAAAGGCATTCTGGGTATTAGAATACGCGAAAACAATGTCCGTTGTGACAGTGAAGCGATGATTTCAAGCAGAATTCCAAAATATCCACCTATGTACAACAGTATCAAGAAGTGGTATGAGAAATTCTGAAATGAAGGCTGCCTGTGCATCGATTCTCGGCCGGGACGTCCTGGGCCAAGTGAAGAAACTGTAGATCATGTTAGACAAGACTATACACGCAGCCCCCGCAAGTCCTATATATGTGCAAATTTGGAACTTGGCATCTCACAATCAAAAGCGGGGCGAATTCTCCGTAAGCGACTAAAGGTTAAAACTTCAAACTTCATTTTATGCAGGCTCTCAGTATTGGTGACAAAGAAGTGCGCCTTCATTTATGTATTGAAATGCTGGAGAGGTTTGAGGTTGGTGGTTTCACGGAATCTCTCATTTTTAATGACGATGCAACTTTTCATGTCTGTGGGACGGTGAATTGGCATAATGTGCGAATCTGGGGGAGTGATAATCCCCACGTGGTCATTGAGCATGTGCGAGACTCACCAAATTTGAATGTCTTTTGCACAATTTCAAAGGTCAAGTTTTACGGGCCATTTTTCTTCTCAGAGACCACCGTCACAGGGGTAACGTACTTGGACATGTTGGAGAACTTGCTGAAGACAGCGATGATCATATCTATCAACAAGATGGCTGTTCGCCTCATTACCTCAACGAAGTACGACGGTACTTCAATGAAAGGATGCCACAACGTTGGATAGGACGTATAGGTCGTGATGATGAGGCGTTAGTGTGGTGGCCAAGCCCGTTCGCCGGATTTAATTCCGTGTGACTTTTTCTTGTGGGGATACATGAAGGATACTATCATTCTGCTCCCACTCCCTGATAATCTCCAGGAACTTCGAAATCGTATCACTGCGGCTCAGACACTGATCTTGCTCACACGTGTGTTGGTTTAAATGGACTATCGTCTAAATTTCTGCCACATCTGCAAAGGTGGACACATTGAAAATTTGTGAAGTATGTGAAAACAACTGGGAGAGTTTACCTTTATTTCAGTAATGTATAAATACTGTATGTAATAAAATACAGTATGTTATGTAATTTCTGAATATTAATTTTTTAATTGTTTCATGGAATTAAGACTAACCTTATATATATCAACTTATACTGTAAAAGATATGGAATTTCATCAAATTTCAAATAACAAAGTTATAACTAAATTTTTATAAAATATAGACCTTTTAAATTGACTTAGATTTTGTACAAATATTTGGAATTAAAATCTTTTTTAGGTGATATTAAAATATAGTAACTTATTAAATACTTTAAGTGTTGTCTGACATAAAACCTTTATCATAATACAACATTTTCTATCAGACAATTACATATTGATGGTGTTATACATTTTTATAAAATATAAAATAGTAAATCCGAAATTAAAGTTGAGATAGTAATAAGTTTGTTTATTGCTATTCCTCTCTTTGGCTAATTTTATCGAAGTTTCTCCCCAATTCCTTAGCTCTCATTATTACTTTTATCTTAACATTCAATACCAACGATTATTATACATTTGTATGTTTTGTAATGTTGATTTCAAGAGTGTATGTTGATATTTTAATCGATAACCTAATGAGCATATAAAAAGTATCCATGAAAATATGCACGCTTAGCTTTTTATATCCATTGTTCAGTTAATTATATTATTTATAGCAATAATTTTTGTGCATATATGAACATTTTTAGTGCTAAAAAGGTTTTTTTATACTAAACCATTAAGTATAGCATGCCTTTTTTTAAAGGAGCAGCATAAGGTTTTTGGCTAAAAACGTGTTAAAGAAGACGAAGGGAACATTAATTGAGTTGGTACTTCCCCTCCTGTGTGTCCCCAATTATTGGTTTGAGTATATTTTTGTCCGCAATAGCTCTAATTATAAAACTCCAGTATTTTAGATTTGGTAAATAAGGAATTGCTTTTTTTAAATTTATATGCTATGACTTTAAAAGCCAATACTGATAGCTCAGTGAAATATTCGGTATAGACCTAAATATTTTAATACATAAAAGATTTCTTAGAATTCATCTATGAATTCTAAATAATATTTGTTATTATAATTAAAAAGACCTTCTCAAAAATGTTTTGTTAATTCTAAGCACAAATTCTCTTATGATAGGGCAACCAAATTAAGTTTAAACCTATAATCATGTGTATTCTATTTGTTAGAATCACTCTTGGAGAGTTGTGTCAAACTAGTGGATGGATCCATGATTATTTGCAGACCATGGACCTTAGATAAGCCAACATAAAATTTGGCAAGATTTTTATTTTTATAAACATTATAGTAATACCCAATTTTAGAGTGTGAAGATATAACTGCTACTTTATGGTGTATGAGAGTAAGAAAGATGGTAATTAAGAGAGAGAGAGAGAGAGGGAGAGAGACGGGGCACTAGTTACAAGTAAACCCATCACATAGCCAAAATTGAAGAGGAGGGATGTGTCTTTCAGAAAAAGGGTTAATTGGAAAATTTTGTTCACTGAATAAGCAATCAGTTTTTTAAAAGAGTAAAATGCTAATTATCACTATAGTATCCAAAAGGGATAAAATATTATTGGTTTTTAAAGTTATTGAGATAATACATATGGAACTCGTTTTAATAAAGCCTAAAAAGTACAAAGTATGGTTCACACTATTACTAAAGAAAAAGACACAGTATAAAAGGAAAGTTTTACCTTTTCACAATTAAAAAACATAAGTACCATTCAAAATCTTTCAAAAATTGATAATTGATTAACGAATTTTTATTAGAAACTGCAAAACTTTACGGTCAAAAATAGAGCACGAGTCCAGTTAATTTGTAATTCTCTCATTATATTTCTGTAATATTAATGTAATAGGCTGTATCCATTTCTTCTTGGATGTTAGCAATTTTTGAATTATTTGAAATTTGGCCTCTCCTGTATTTTCAATTTCCTATGTGGATTTTTATGATCAAACGAGCTTGACACGCATGCTATAAAAATTATTAAATGCATTTTTTCATATATCTGTGAGGATTTATTCATACAACCAAGCATTGAAGTATGATGAGACTTTTAGGGAAGCCTCATTAGATTATTTTAAAGATTAACACGGAGGTACCATTGCACAGCATTATTAAACAAGTAAAACGCCTATATTAAGCAGAATAAACTTGGATGAAAATTGAATCTGATTTCTTGACTGTATCTCCTTGCTAGAACCACTTAACCAATTTACCAAAGAGATAAAGAGCTGTGACGTTATTGCACGATGCCATGACTCTGTGACGTCACCCAGACCACTACACGTAACTTCATAAGCAGGTTAATGCAAGTGTATAATGTGTTCGAATTTGAGGCTTAACTCAATGTTTAGAGCAATATAACCTACATTATTTTGGATAATACTGGAGACAGTAGAACAATTTGCAGGCCTTAAAGATTATGAATCAAAAGATAATCACAATTAAAATGTATAGTATAGTAACGTTGCCAAAATAACTACTTTATCTGCGCTCAGTTTTATCCCCTAAATATTGAAGAATTTGTTTACTCGTTAAAATTAATGGAGTTTTAATCTTCATTAATTCGTTGGTAAGATATCTCTTTTAATATTTTGATATTTCAGTTTGTAAAATATTGTATAGTTATAAAATTGAATACATTATAGAAACAGTTAAATTTAACATAATTACTTTTATATAACTGCCTTTGTCTCTTCAAAGTAGCTACAGATATTATAAACCATCCCCACTGAGAAGTGTTCCAATTATAAGTTTTCCTGTCGTAAAATAACAGTCACACGTTAAAAAAATAACAATTCCGGAGGAAGTTTGGTACAATTCCAAATATACTCAACATAATAGGCACACATAAACCACTGTGGCATCAGGAACCTTTGAGGTGAATGTTTTCTAAATACTAATCTGCCTAAAGCTCAAGATATTAACAAATAGGTCCAATTTGAACCTAGTTCGTAGATGAACTGCCATTACCTTTTATTACTTTATATCAAAATTAAGAAAACATTATTTTAAATATTTTGTATGGAGAATATAATGTTTTAAAAGTAATTATATTTAGTAGTATTTTTGTTAATTCACCAAACGATACTATTTGCTACAATGTTATTTGAATTTACATTATATATTGGCCACGCGATGGATACAAAACTTCTTTAGTTAATATTGTGATTTTTTTTTGCTAAGAAAAATTTAATTATACAATTGATTTAATAAATGGTTGACTCAATCCTTCAAATAATGAATTCCATTGATATCTTTAATATTTATTCTTATTTTTTATTTCAATCAGATTACACAGCTCCCTAAGGTTTCGGATATTACTTATTTATTTACATTTTAATTATATATAGAATCTACTTACCTGCATTTCACTCTATTAAATTGTCCTTATTTATTAAGTCAGGTTTTTTTTATTATAAGCTGCCAACCGCCATGCTTATTATCTTTTTGATGGCTTTGGCTAAGCTTTACATACAAGTTTTTTTAGGATGATACCACTATACAGTTTTCTATTTTGACTTTAACCCCTAAATTAATGGCAATTAGTGATTAATGATTATTGAGAATTGCAATTGTATTGAAAATTCCTTTAGCAATTTATATTTAAAAGATGTTTATGTATATTTATATATCTGGGGAGTTTTTTTACATGACAAATTAAAACTATATTTGTTTTTCAGTGAAATATTTGTTCAAGGATAGCTTACGTAAGATTTTTTTTTATCTTAAGAATATTTTTAATACAGCGGTAATGGTTTGGTTCAAAATAGGTGCAGTGTTTTATGCGCGTACGAATATTAACGAAAAACCTGGACACAGCCCCATCTCCTCCAACACCAGTGCTCTGCTTTTTTTTTATATAATGTTAGCACCGCGTCTTACTACCCGTTCGGGTTATACGCTTAAGTACTAATTACACTAATGGATTAGGAATTTGGAAGGTTGAATTTAGAGGAAGTGAACCCGCATTTGCGTGGAGGTATAGTGTAAAACCATTTAGGAAAAACCACCCCCAGTTCACCCGACCGAGATTCGAACCTCGATCTCCCCGTCCTCGGTGGTCGAGCTCAAAACGACTAGCGCGTTAGCCAACTACGCCAACCAGTGCTCTGCTCAAATCACTTGCCATCTTCTGTACCCGCAGTACCAGCCACGACGAATGTTTACTTCTTACGTCAGGTTCATTCAGAAATACTTTGTTAGCTGGTGATAAAGCTAGATGAACTATTGCTTACCCTGATTCCCTGAAAAATAAGAAATACCACAAAGAAACTCCATGTCTTGATCCGATGAGTACTGGAAACATACAAAAGTACAGTCGGAAAAACGTTCTAAAAATGTATTATTTAATGTTCTGCTAGCTTATACTACACAGGAAAATGGAAAAGATCTACATAAATAGGAAATCTCTGACAAACATTGAGCTATGTTATATGTATATATTTACAATCTAAGAAAATAAAACTAAATAAATTGAAATAATCACTCTATAGTAAGCGGCCTATCACATCAAATAAAATGGTGCTGTTGGTTTAGTACCATGCAGAAATCTAAATGAATTTAAAATAATAAAAACAATAGCTTTCCTATATTTAAGACACAAATTCAAGAACGCTTACAATGGTTCTCTTACGAGGTGTTATTGTTGCAATGGACATAAAATATATGGTTTGGCTTTACTATCTAAGATACATAAATTTAGTTTACATCAATTAACATTCCAGCCTGTGTTCTGTGGCAGTTTTTTATTCAAGTCATACATGTTCTCAATTCTGGCTGGCTAGGCCTGTCATAGCTTTATATGCCTTATTATCTAATTTAAGACTAGGACAAGAACAACATCCAGTCCCTGGCCGTTAATATATCAATGTTAAAGGATAGACTCATATTTCACCAATGATAAATCAAAGATACATAAATAAACCTAATTTACACAAAAAATCATAACTTACTTAAGAAATATACCTATATTTATGACACAACTACAAGAAACCGCGGCTCTGTTACATGGAGGCATTGTTGCAATAAATATAAAAAAAGTTCAAATTTACTTTCAAAGAATCAAATCTAAATATACATAATTGACACGCAACCATAAAATAAATGAAAACAATCAAAATTTAAGAGGCTAGTGCAGGTATGGTATTAGTGGTTCTCTTACGTGGAAGCATTGTTGCGATGAGCAACAAAATAAATTGTTTAGTTTTATTACTAAAGTAATCAAACTAAGTTAATCATATTTTCTTGAAATCTATCAGATAACTATAAATATACCTAGATTTAAGACGCAAATAAAAGCACCTTAAAATATGCTTTATAACGAGAAATCGTTGATCCAAGGAACTTTAAAAGAAATTGATTTATTTTATTAACAAACGAACGTAATTAAATAAACACAAATGTACATACCAAACAATAAAATACTTGAAAATAAGCTAAATTTAAGGTGCAAATGCAAGTACGCTAAATGTGGGTCTCTTTCATGACAACATTGTTTAAATGAACCAAAAGAAAATAGTTTGAATTTTCTATCAAAGATAAATTAACCTAATTTACAGGTAAAAACCATAAAATAATTGAAAACATACCTAAATTTAATAAGAAAATACAAGCACTATAAAAATGTTTATCTTACATAGAGGCATTGTTTAAATGAACAACTAAATGAATATTTTTAAATTACGATTAACGAAACAAAACTAAATTTCCGCAGTTTACACTCAAAATCATAAAATAGCTGAAAATATAGGCAAATCTAAGACGCTAATGTAAACACGCTAACAGTGGTACTCTTAAGTGGAAGCATAGTTGCAATTAACAACGAAATAAATAGTTTAGATTTATTAACAGATAAACATAACAAAATAAACTTAATTTACACGCAAAATCATAAGATGACGGGAAATAATATAAATCTAAGATGCAAATGCAGGCGCCTTAAAAGTGGCTTTATTTTGTGGAGAGACTGTTACAAATAGCAACAAAATACTTGCATTAATTACTATAAGACTTTAGTAACTTCATTCCGTTAATAATCGTTGTATTTTAACTATGAATTGTACTGCACACTGGACGCAATGAATTGTTTATTATTAGTTTAGAGTTAAGCATGAATACAAACCACAACCTTATCTATGTAAATAAAAGATCAAAATATTTATAGATGAGTTTTTACTAATGTATTTTTTTTATTTGTTAAAGAAACACTATTTGCCTTCTAGTGTTGATGTATAGAATTACTAAAAGCTTACCTCCAAAACACTCGTTGCCAAGAAGATTTATAATTGGTGTGTTGATCTGTACAAAAGCCATCGTTTCCAAGGAGACTTATAATTGATTGATGAGATCTTCAAACCCCTCGTTGAAAATAATAATTTCAAAGAAGATCTTTCCTTTTTAATATATTTGAATTGTACAAATTTAAGAAGGAAATATAATCCCACTAACAAACGATTTTTTCTACATTGTTTCGCTCGCTTATGAGTAATGAGATATCGTGATGGCATGTATCTTATCCTGTATTTTGAAAAATAAGTAGCTTACAGAAGAAGTCCCGCCTGTATCCGATGAGTAATTTTTTAGTTTAATGGCAACAATCGTGAACACAATATCGAAGGGACTGATAGATTTATTTTTTTAATATACGTATAGATCCTACATAACATTAATAAATGTCTATTTTTATAAAATAAATAAATAAAACTAAAATTATTTTACACGTGACAAAATCTAGAAAATGAGATTGAACATTTAAAAAAATTTAGTATCACGTAATTATATTTTGAAACAGTAATTGATGAATGCAATACTTGATCTTTATCGAATATATATTTACGAGTACATTTTATATATTCAGACGTATTGAAGTGTTATCAAATCGTGAATATTTTCATGAACTGGTGTTGTACTCTTCAACCTGAACTGGAGACAGTCCTGGAAGCTTGTTCGGACGTTCTACTGACCTCATTTTCAACATGAACTATTGAACGTGGAGACAAGTGGAGTATTTGGTACCCGTCCTTCCATCATGGTTGTGCTGTAATGCCTCTCTTGAAAGCAGGGTTAACGTAACAGCATTGTGATTCAATCATATCAGGAGGTTCGGGCTTCAGATCCCAGCCCATTACATTGAGGTGGTTCTATTTACAATGTGGTTTTACAACATGTCCTAACTGAATGTTAGGGAAAATGGTGAATTGTTTTTTATTAATGTGAAAACCCTCTTACTACCTATCTTTAACTAACCACATATTTACCTTAACAATATAAGGATGAGGAAAGTATCATTTGAGAAAAATGCATAACTAAACTGTAGTATGGATAGAGAATTGGAAAAAAATTGAAAAATAAAAGCAACCTAAGGACAACCAGTCAAGATTCTAGCCTCAACATTCACGTGATCGGAAATCAAAACTGGACGAGGCAGACACCATAGCTCACATGTGCACCGATAATAATCATGTCTTCCTATTTGTTTAATCTAAATATAACATTTTTCTAATAGTCCAATGCATCCTAATAACAAATTTTCAGTACCTTATTAAGAAGTAGATTAATTGTTAGATTGAGAAAGGGGGGATGATCTCATAAAATAAATTTGAAATCCATTATTCCACCACCAAATTTTTCACAGTGACTCGTGCTGACTGTGTTAGAGTCGTTAATAAGTTAGGAATACGGAGTTTAATGCCCGCAGACAATACTCAATATACATAGTTTTCCCCGAATAGCTATTTTCTTTCTTTTTTTATTCAATAATTCAGGTGAAGTTCCCCCTTCAAACATTCCTGATAATCTCTTCCTTGAATTTCTGAGAATATGTAAAATCTGTTGAAAACATTTCAATATAATTGAATTATAAATTATAGAGAAATTATTTTTATTTAAGGACAAATACATGTAAATATCGGCAACAAACAATTTTGCATGAATAATGTAGTTCAGTAGACATTTTACTCACATCCGTTATTGAATGGTCTACCGCGTTGCTTTCGTGTTAAGCCAGCTTGATGGTGAAGGTGAAATGGATATTTTAATACTGGTCGGGTGAACAGAAGCTGTTTTTTCTCAAATGATTGCCCAATTCCCTCAACGAAAATGAGAGAAAATATCCCTTAAAATACTACCACCCTAATTTCAAATCTATTAGTTTTAAAAATATATTAGACCACAAATGGAAGTAATTTTGCGAACCCCGTCTTACAATGCATTCATATTGTCCATATATTTGCAGATTGGTCATAGTTGTTGGAGAGTTTAAAACCATTTAGGAAAAACTACCCTCAGGATAATCTACCGGGATTCGAGCACTCCGACATCTTCGTCACAGGCAAACTAGTAGATTAGACGATACTGATATTCATTATTATTATTATTATTATTATTATTATTATATAAGCACCGCGTCTTACTACCCGTTCAGGTTATACGTACTTACGCTAATGTGTAATGGTAGTAGAGTGATTGTGAGATAAAATGGAGGACCTACTGTTTAACGTGGAATCCGAACCACGTTGGAGGCCTGGAATTCCACACATTCACAGGTTGTAATTAACACACGTCTTGTCAGAACTGACGGAAGTATTTGGTAATCAGATAAATCTGTGCCGGGACCGAGGATTGAACCCCGGACCCCCAGCACAGAAGTCCGACACCTTAACCCTAGACCGCCAGGTCACCGACTGATATTTTTTGGCTTGCCCATCGATGCGTGTCTTGGATAAGGTATAGCTGTACTCATAACCATATATCAAAATAGGTTTCAAACATGGAACAAATTAATATGAAGAGAAGCAATTGTCACATAAGGGTTGGACATGAGCCTGACGACCAGGACAACTTATCTTCCAGCTTTACCCACTTCGGTGGCGTAGCTAGCTAACGCGCTAGTTTAGTGTTGAACTAGACTGCCGAGGAGGGGATATTGATGTTCAAATCTCGCTTGGGTGGACTGGGGGTGGTTTTTCCTAAATAGTTTTCCACTCTCCCTCCAGGTAAATGCGGCTTCACTTCCTCTATATTAACCTTCCCAATTCTTACCCATTAGCGAGATTAGTACTTAAGCGTATAACCTGGACAGGTAGTTTGTCGCGTTGCTAAATTAATAGAAACATAAAAAAAATCTTCCATATTCCACCAATAAACGTAGCCAGTACGTCATTCCGGCTGAAGGGCACCGACAAGTTACTGAAACCGACGGGCTACATGGAAGAGGCCACTCCACTCGTTAATCTGAAATTTATTGACGTATCTTGGTTTCAAGACCTGGAATAATTCACTTCACTCAACATTCCAAGTGCAAATATTTTAATAGAAAGGATTTTGAGTAGTTAGGTAATAGAAAAAATGGCATATGTGGCCTCCATTTACCATTTAAAATTTGATTTTAATAAAGTGTAACCTGCTGTAATGTAATCAGCAAAAGTAAAACTCCTACCGTTCACTGTAAACAAACATAACATTATAAATAAGGCTTTAGATACTATACGTCTTAGCATATTATAATATGTCCACTACATTAAAAATGCTTTATATTCCAATACTTTATTAATATTTTACTTATATTTTTAATTTATTAACAAGTAAGCCAAATAAAACTAAAAAACCTCGAACAGAACACATAATATTTAAGGCCGGTGTAAGCTCATGTCAGGTGAGTATCTTTGTCGCTAAATGAAGACCCGGTCAACGAATGACACGGTGTACAAAGCTCTGGCCTAGATTCCCACCAATGAAGCCTTGGTATAGCGGGTTGATATTAGCATATCAGTAGGAGTAATTGTTTAAGAAGCTTGATTTAATCAGTCAAATAAAATTAACACACGGTTTATTAGCATTTATTTTTAATATTTTAAATTTCCTAGACTTTAAAACCAGCCTAAATTACACGCCACTGATAAATACAATACATTACCCCGAACACGTATTTATTTCTAGATATAGGCTCACTATACAGTGGTTTTTGTTGGAATGAAGAACTGAAAGGCCTTTTTTCTCTTCATAATACAGCTATATTAAGGTGGGATGGAAGGAGACTCAGGAAAAGGCCAGTGCTTTTACAATTTTGATGGAAAAATATTTTTTTAGCTAAAATAAATAAAATATTGCTCTAGTAGAAACATAGAGTTTATTCTTCTTTAAATGTTTATATCAATAATTTCTGAATATCCTCCATGATGATAGCGGCATTAAATAATAAACTTTTTAAATTAAGAGAAAAAGTCATTAAATTCCAGTACACATACTCGATATTTATTTAGGTCATCGTGTGAAGAAAGTAAAATTCTATGTTTGTACTGGAGAAATATTTTATTTATTTTGCCAGAAAGAAACGTTTTACCACAAAAACTTTAAAAACCCTGGCATTTCTCCTATTAACTTCCGTAAAACCTTTAGATTTTGATAAAAAAAAAAGGCGTTCCAAATATATATTCCTATAAATATAAGTGTAAAGCTACACCCCCTTCGAACCAAGTTTCACAACGAGCAATATAAAAGTCGACAGTTGTTTCTAAGAGTTCCAAGTATCTGACAATCCTACACGACAGCCACACTCAGCATTAAGAGCCTGACTCACGACCAATTAACCGAGATATTACAAACACAATTACTCTCAAACCATAAAACGAACAAAAGTGGGATTTCCTGAATCCTGAGATCAACAACAGCAAAACTAGGATTAGTTTTTTATAGTGATTTTTAAACTTATTATATGTTCATAATTATTGATAATATGGCTCTACAGCTTTCATTTGCACTGGTTTCTAATGCAAAGACTGGTTTGAGCTGTAGAAGGCCATAAATACTTCATCTAAGCGTTATTTGATCTTAATTTAGATTAAGTGTAAACACACTTGAGTGGAAGGAGAGTTTAAAACCATTTATGAGGTCCCAAACTCAGTACACAAGACAGGGATTTGAACCATAATTTATTCGTAATTGGAAGTCTCGTATATTTTTATAAGGACACCGTAGGTCATCAAAACCATATCTTTGTTGTTTTTTCAACCGCATCTAATTTCCAGTTCGAATGGTAAGCCATTTTTTTTTTAACTTGAGATGTTTTTACTGCCATGCCAAGGCTATTATTGTCAATGAGATACAAGCCAACATCTAGTGCCCAAAGCCCAGGTGGTGAAAATAAATGCTACAGCAAAATTGCTCCAACATTCTCATATTATAGCTTAAAAGAAAATGTTCAAATATAGGTTTACAGTAAATTACCCTTAAATAAGTTGTACTTTAGAAAAAAATCACATTCAGAAATCTAATAAACTCTTTTGATGTATAAACTTTAAAGCAATTTGTTAAACTAATTTTAACAAATTTTAAAAATATGTTATTTTTAAACCGCACTAAAATTATTTGTAATTTGTAAAAATAAAAATAACTTTCTTCATTATCATGAACTATCCCAAGATACTCATTTTTAACTCAATCTTTAAAAATCAAATAGCCAAAGCTATTATTTAGGTTTTAGTGATAGATTTATTTCATCCAGATATCGTATTCTGAAAATTGAAAAATGACACCTGGACACGAGAATTTAAACCAGGACCTTTGGTTTAGCACACCAATGCTCTAGCCACTGAGCTATCCAGGAATCATCCCGTGCACTGGGTCATTCTTCACTCATATTTTAAGGCAGAGTCTATGATGGACGTGTGGAAATCGTTGGCTACTAATGTGTGATTTTATTAATATCACGAGCTATCAGATAACGCAGCCACCGTCGACTCCGTAGTTGGCTTATTGCTGCCATTATGTACAATTATTATAACTGTACGGGATTGCATATTTAAGAATCAAATAGCCAAAGCTATTACATATGCTTTTAGAGAGGATTTACTCCATCTATATATCGTATTCTGAAAATTGAAAAATTACACTTGGACACGGAAATCCAACCCGGGACTTTTGGCTTAGTTCATAGACTCTGCCTTAAAATATGAGTTAAGAGTGAACCTGGGTACTGGACGATTACTGGATGGCTCAGTGGTTATAGCACCAGCGTACTAAGCCAAAGGTCCTGGGCTCGATTCCCGTGTCCAGGTGTCAGTTTTCAGAATATCATTCTTTAAAGTCAATATCAAAAAATGCCATAATTTCTATAATTTGCCGTAAGTAAACTACTGTTAAATTAATTTATTTAAAAATATATAAATATATATATTATTATTTATCATGTAAAATAGTTCTCCGATACCAAATTTTAACCAAATTAATAGATATATTTTCAAAAATATTTTAAAATTAAAGAAATCAATTTTCAGTAATCTAATATAGAATGATTTTTGTGGAAAAAACTTAATATCTAAATATTTATTATGTAAAATTTAACAAATACACACTTTAAACGGAATCTCTAGAAACTTTTTTTAGATATACAAATAAAAAAGTAAATAACCAAACTAATCTTTAGTGAATTTAATCTCGCAAAATAAGTATAGAGTTTTACTTGTATTGTAAAACCTACCAGGTATACATTTTAAGTGAACTTGCTCGAAACATTTTCAATTTTATTTTACTTTAGTTAAACATTCATCAGTAAACTACCATTTATCTAATTTATATCTAAACAAATTAATATCTAGTATTATTTGTGATATCAACCGCTCCCAAGATATCAATTTTAAACCAAATCATCAAAGCTATTCTTAAAAAAAAACTTATTTTTTGAAATTAATCATCACCTTAAAAAAAATTACCCANTTTGAAATTAATCATCACCTTAAAAAAATTACCCAAAATACCACTATAAAGTTCTATTTGTCATGTAAAACACTCCTAATATACCTATTTTTAGCCAAATAATTAATAATTTTAAAAATATTTCAAGTTAAATAAAGGCCTATTTAGACAACCCTTAGTCGAGATTTTACTTAAAAAACAAATATACACTACAATTTGCAATGCCAAATACTTCTAAGATACCCAATTGTAAGCAAATAGTAAGCGCAATTATAAAAATATTTCAACTTTTTTAAAAATCAGTTATTACTAAACTACCTAAACATAATTTTTTACTCCCAAAAAAGTACACACGGTTATTGGTTATAAAAAACAAATCTTAACTATAGATATTAGTAAAAATCGCTTGAGTCGAATCCGTGGCCAGGGACTGACAGACAGACATACAGACAAATGGACAGACAAACATACATACATTGGGACAAACAGACATGGGGACAGATATACAAAAATGGAATGGGGACAGAACGAATGGTAAAATCCGCTTTTTTGGGCTTGGGTTCACATAAAGCGTAAATATTCATCTTAATCCTAAGATATATAATTTTTACCACAGTTACAATACTTTCTCTTTATATGAGAAAGTAAAAACCCCATAATAACTATCGTTTTCTTGATCTAAAAGGTAATTCTTGCAATTTACGCGGCAACCAATAATGGTGATAAAGGGGTTGGAATCTCATTCAAATATGATGAGCGTGCTTTATCCTAAATGGGTCTACACTCGCACTCCACGCAAACGTGGGTACACCTCCTCTTAATCTAACATTACTCATCTCTATGACTCTAGCTTTATTGATACATATACGTATAGCCCGAATTAATAG
Source organism: Timema bartmani (assembly GCA_902151455.1). Classification (NCBI taxonomy): domain Eukaryota; kingdom Metazoa; phylum Arthropoda; class Insecta; order Phasmatodea; family Timematidae; genus Timema; species Timema bartmani. The sequence continues at coordinate 26,824 of CABFWB010000853.1, forward strand.
TAAGACGAAGTGATAAAATAACCTGTCTTTTCCGATTACCAATTTTAAACATATATTTTAATTATTAATTAATACTACCAACATAATATTATTTACATTCAAATTTGGGAACTGTTTTTCATCAGTAATATATATGTATGTATATATATATATATATATATTACTTCATTATATCAAAAAAGTGTTATAACCATGAACATTATGACTTCTAAATTATGAATCTTGACTTTTAAAAACTGGGTCTTGTATTATTTTATTATATCAGTGTCCCCATACAATGCCTGTATGTTTTTTGATAGTCTATGGGATAGTCCCCAAAATTGATTTTTTTTGGTTCAAGCTTGATATTTAAATGAATGATAGTAATTATACTTCAGAGAATATTATTTTTAATAGTCCTCAAATTAATGGTAGTTTACTAAACACTGATTTTTGAAAATTTAAAATTTATTGATGTCTGCTCTATTATTATTATTATTATTATTATTATTATTATTATTATTATTATTATTATTATTATTTTTATTATTAGCACCGCGTCTTACTACCCGTTCGGGTTATACGCACTTACAGCTAATGTGTAATGGAAGGGTGATTGTGAGATGAAATGGAGGGCCTACAATTTAACGTGCTATCCGAACAACGGGTGAGGCCCGTCATTCCACACACTCCTAAGTTGTGATTAATACACGTCCTTTCAGAGGTGAAGGAAGGGTTTGGTAATCAGATAACTCCATGCCAGGAACGAGAATTGAAGCCCGGACCCCCAACACAGAAGTCTGACACCTTAATCCTAGACCACCAGGTCACCGATATCTGCTCTAATAATTTTGTTTAAAATGGATATCTGGGGACTGTTTGAAAGGTTTAAATAGCACTGAATACTCGTTTTTTTTTGTTGGTAACATTTATAATTAGATAACTGATCATTGGGTTTTTAAAATTTTTAAATCACTCAGTTGTTTTTGTTTTGTTCAAAATTAATATTAGGTAGTGTTTCACATGATAAATAAGAATTAATTTAATAGATAGAATTTAAGAATAGTTTACTGATAACTGATTATTTTTAATATTTGTCACAAACCATAAAACATTCTAAGATAACTTATATCAAATTGTACTGCTATATTTATTCTAGCCACAAAAACTCCTTTCATGTGTTAACATTAGAGTCATTGTTTTGGTGTGCCCTGTAGTCTCATCCCCGTTTTAACGGTAAACTATTCATCTAAGCGTATATTGCGTATCGACCTGTTCTGTCTAGCGTATTGTCACACACATGCAGACAATGTGGTGGTCTGGCAATCACTGCTACGGACATAGCCATGGTGGACCGGGATACCCACCTTCCCACCCTTATCCGGGTAGGTATCGATTGCGACAATAAGTAGGTAAGGATCAAGATCCAGGTCGATTTTTCTGCTTCATCCAAGTCTTATCACTGATTCGGGCTATACGCAGTTACATTATAATAACTGGATAGTAACCATCCCCATGGTAGAAGTTGCCCCTGGATACAAGTTTAGGAGTCCCGGGTTCTATTACTGGCTGGTAGCTTGGGTATTTTCCCCTTAAAGGGAACAATCCCAACGGACACCAGGGTTTGGTTAATTAGGCTTAAGTTTAGTTAAGTTTCCCCCCGGCTCCCCAACTTCATATTATCCATCATCACATCACCTCATTGTTGGTACGACGTGTAGACAACCTCCTATAGTGTACCTTGGGCAATTCTCTGTGCCAACAGAGCGCCTTATAGTCTACACATCAGGCGTCCGAACTGGATGTCGCCTCCCAACAGGTCATATGCCATACAATTAAAATAAATGGTACGGCGCACCAGTTAAAATGGAGTAGGAAATGATTGTCAGCTTAGTACAAATTTAAATATGTTAGAGCAAGGGAATTATTTTGTGTATCTGTCCAGAATGTTCTGTAAATAAATGGTACAGCGCACAGCACAGACTTTCTCTCTCTTTTAATAAACTCGTAAGATTTCTGAACGGAATAATGTTCATTGTATCATCACCACTCCACATAGGAACACGCATAAAATAATATACAATGATATAGAATCAATGAGAAAAGAGGCGCATCTTTGTCCACCTAAGAGCATTTCAAACAGTTTAATGTTTTAAAGACCTTAATAAAATGGTATTTGAACCATTTGTTGACAGCTTGGAAACTCAGATCTGCTTTAAATGTTCCAATTTATGAAAATTATATTACTAGAGATGAATG
>CABFWB010000853.1:30352-57442 GCA_902151455.1 Timema bartmani
AGCCGATTTTGAGAAAATCGACTTTTTCTCTTTTTGCTCTTTAGTAAATTACCCTTAATTTTAGGGGTGGATATCCAATTACAAAAACTCCTCGGGGGAACCCTATGAAAACCTTAGATATCAAGTTTGAGCTCAATCGGTAAAATAATTTTGGTTCTAGTTGGAGGTACAGACAGACAGACAGACGGAAATTCAAAAACCACTGTTTCGGATTCAGGGAGTCATGAAACGTCAAGATTCATCAAAATCTCGAGTTCGATTTTTTTTTACGATCACCATACTCTCTCTACCTGTAAGATAGAGAGAAAGTAAAAGAAGCTAATGATCAGTAATGTATAATTTAAATGGTAATGGTATAATATAAATGGTTTGTTATAAAATAACGAGGTGCTGTTTATCCTGGACCATTGATCAATAAGTAGTAGGTTTTTTTTTTATCCTGAAGAAAAGGAGATACAAAATTTGGGGGAGAAAAACACCTGTATGAGATTCGAAACCAAACCACCTCTTTCCCAGAGAAGTCACATAACATGCATGATGTACGTTCCCAGAGAGTTGGATTTAGGTCCAGCCATTTGTTTTACAAGAAACTGATTTGAGGATTTTCAGCTAATTATTTAACTAATTCGATTATAAGCCTGGCTAAAGTTATAGCGTGTCACTCTGGTTAAGATTCCAAGAAAACTGTAGTTGGGGATCACAGGGTCACTCCCATGTTATCTTGGATTGCCATGAAACGATTGGGGTTCAAATCCTGGTCGGGTGTACTGAGGATAATTTACCCTGATTGGTCACCCAATTTATCTCAATGCTAGTGCTGGTATAGTTCTTCTCAAGCTCTACCTTCCTCATCCTCACTAGAAACATGGTTAAAAAATGGGTATATAGTCTGAACGGTTATTGTAACACGGCGAAAGTAAATATACTAAAATGAGATGTAACATAAGAGGTAGACTCCTGTTTATCTTTAAGAATCTAGTGCTATATTTTAAAATACGAATAACTCAATAACCTTTACTAAAATAATGAGAAGAATTTTCTCAAAACTCAACGTATACAAAGGCTAAACCATACCTTACATTTAGAGAAAGAATTGTGATGGTAAACAAAATTTAACTCGAGATTTTGATGAATTTCAACGTTTCATGACCCCCCCGAATCCAAAAAAGTGGTTTTTGAATTTCCGTCTGTCTCTCTGTCTGTCTGTCCGTCTGTACCTCGGAGTAGGGCCTAAGCTATTTAACCGATAGGGCTAAAACTTGGTAGCTAGTGTTTCCATGGGGTCACCCCAAGGGGTTTTTGGAGTTGGATATCTCACCCTAATATTAAACGTGTAGTTTACTGAAGGTTGAAAAGAGAAAAAATCGATTTTATCAAAACTGGCTCAAATTTTTTTTATTAAATTTCATTTCTTAACATTCGACAATATTACTAACAAAATGACTGCGCTCAATTTTTCGTAAAAATGAATGTAAGGGTTTCATACTGAAGCATAAAATCTAATTATTAATTATATATCCGTAAATCTTAGAGATATGAAATAACTTATCGCTGCAAATATGTATGTCTATTTATAACTCAAATCTTTTATTTGAAGCATTTTTTTTTATAAAACTAATGTTTTTTAAGCTATACGCATTTATACATATTTTTTTAACTTTTCGAACACTTAAGGTAAAGTATTGCGACCGTAAACAAAATCTAACGCAAGATGTTTTGGATGTCAACGTTTCATGATCCCTTGAACCCTAAAAAGTGTTTTATACAATGCCGTTTGTCCATGTGTCTGTTTAATCCTAAAATAAAGAGTAATCTAAAAAAGGTTCAACAGAGAAAAAAATCCAATTTCGCAAAATCAGCTTTAAGGATTTTGATTAAAATTCATATCTAGACGTTGATTAAGATTATAAACAAGTTGGATATTTTCATTTTCTTATTAAAATTACTTTTAGGCTTCTTTACAATGGAGATAATTTCCTTATATCCGAAACTATTTGAGATACTAAGTATCTTATCATTGGAAAATTATAGTACTATTAAAATTTAGAAAAAAATATTCAAAATATATTTTTATAAAACCAATAGTTTCTGAGATATTTGCTAATATATTAATACAATTTTGTGATCTTTGATTGCATAGAGATACTACTTATGTTTTAACTCAATAGTTATTTAATGCCATAGACTAAAAAAAATAATAATAAAAGTAAGTCCCTCAAAAATTTCTGTTGTTTTTCCTTTAACCTCTCAGGGGAAATAATTGTACAGCAATGATTTATCTCTTTTTTCCCTTAGTTGCGTTTTATTAAGATATTTCATTGTTCCTACTAAAAATAACACCGTGTATAACGTGTGTTAATTATACGTTTGGCTGGCAGTTTATTTTAGTCAAGTCAACATACCTTATGAGTGGAGGTTAGAGAGAGTTACACCCATATTCGTGGAGAGAGAGAAAGAGAGAGAAAAAGAGAGGGAGAGAGAGAGAGTGGTAAACAATTTATCAGAATGCCAGAAGCTTAGACAACGTGCTTGGCAAAGGAGACAGCACGTCAAGAAATGATAATGGCTATAATTGGGTGTATTTCAAATTATGTTATGTATATCGTTCCTAAAACAATCATGATTTAGGTTAACAGAAGAGTTATAGTTTCTGTTATTTTAGCTGTTCGAACCTCACATGATTTTCCATCTAAACATATTAATTATTAAGAATTAATAGCCAGAGATATTATTTATGCTTATTAATGGGAATTACACCATCTAGATATCATATTCTGAAAATTGAAAAATGACACCTGGACACGGGAATCGAACCCGGGACCTCTGACTTAGTACGCTAATGCTCTAACCACTGAGCTATCCAGGATTCGTCCCGAGGCCAGGGTCATTCTTCACTCATATTTTAAGGCAGAGTCTATGACGGACTTAGCGGAAATCGTCAGCTACAAATATGTGATTATATTAATATCACGAGCCATCGGATAACGCAGCCATCTGCGACTCGGTAGTTGGCTTTTTGCTGCCATTGCACAGTTATTAAATTGTACGGGATCGCACATGTTAAGAATTAATAGCCAGAGCTATTATTTAGTCCGTCATAGACTCTGCCTTAAAATATGAGTAAAGAATGACCCTGGGTACGGGACAAATCCTGGATAGCTCAGTGGTTAGAGCATTGGCGTACTAAGCCAGAGGTCCCGGGTTCGATTTCCGTGTCCAGGTGTCATTTTTCAATTTTCAGAATATATTAATTATTCATATAAAGTCTAGATTGCGTTTGTATTTAAGAGATTTTGTAAATATTTGTCAACCTGTGTACTGAGGGCAGGAGGAAAAGATTTCCATCACCGTAATTTCTTCAATCTGCTGGCGATATTTGAGATATAACCTTTCTTTCATTCAGATAAGATTTTATTTGCGTTTCCAAAGACATTAAAACACGACGATTAATCATATTAGTTGTTACAAAGTCTAAGACATCAGTCCCACCAGTGAGGAGATCAAGTTTGGGTGATTTGACGTCTATATGATATTCCCATCTCCTCTAGCCGTTTATAAGCATGAACTTCCTCTGAGCTATCTTCCTCATACCTGTCCCTTAAGATAAGCCAATAATAGTACTAGTATTTGAGATACATAGTCTCAGATCAATTTCCGACCCATCCAGAAAGATTATTGTTGGTAAAATCTACATTTTCCTTTTAACAGTGATAGGCTAAAGGGTGGAGGATTGATGTTGTGTGTCTATTAAAATTAATTATAATTAATGTAACTTTTGGTGAAACGCATTAAATTGAATTTTTCCTAAATCATAATGATAATAATTATTGATTTTTAGCTAATTTAATTGTTGGCCTAGTTAAATACAAAAAGTATCCCTCAATATCAAAATATGTTATCCGTTAGTCAGATTTAAGATCAAACAGTCTCAAAATCGGAAGCCTCTTTCCTAGACACCACATGGCCTGTCGTAGTGGTGAGCATTTTACCTCGTAATCTTCCGAAGCCAACTTGTGATGGTTCGTTCCCAGAGATATATAACCCCGTCCTATCAGCTCGTATAACCCCCCTCATAATGATCATCAACTCCCAATCACTTGGATGACGTGGTCTCTCACTAATAGACGCCACATGGCCAGGACCGCTATTACTGACCCTTCTCCCCTCACCCCAATTAGAACTACCGCTAGGTACACTTGTAATCCAGGAACAAATCCGAATATATCGCAAAAACCCGTCAACCCCCCTTTAAAATTAGCGTTAAAGGGAAAGCTGGTAAAGCAACAAATGTTTGTGTGTAGGCTGGTTTAGCTCAACTTCATCCTCTTAGTCATAGTTGTTCGTTGGGAAAGTAAGGGATGTGTTTTGTATGATGATGTTTATTTAAATGCCCTATACCACCATCTATTGCCTATACGAGTCTTGTTATATCTGCTACTGAAATAGTAACGTTTTAATGCAGTTTTAGTTATTGTCTTGTTTAATATGATATTATGTGGCCACATGCTATTTATTTGCATAGAAGCTATGGTTGGAGGCTTTAGAAGAAGAGGGTGGTTTTATTACCTCTGTGTTGAGCTACGTTTACTAAGCTTCCTCCCGAGATAACAAAAGGCCGTTATGAGGCTATACTAGGATTTGCTGGGCCTAACGATAGAGCGAGAGAGGGAGAAGGATGCAAATAGGAACGACTTAGAACTAACTAGACTTCACTGTGCTAATACTCGATATTAAATGCAAATATTTATTTGGAATTTTGCAGCCGTCTGTTTTTCTTCTTCAACTCCTTGTATTTTGTAATTTTATTCTCTCTTTCTTTCCCAAGACTTAAAAACTCAACATGAGCTGAAATAAAAAGGTGTAGCCATTGATTTAACATATAAAGTGCTCCTAAAATATATATTTAAATGCAGAGAGTACACAAAAAAGTATACAATAGTTTCAGTTAATTTTGATGCGTATAAGCATACTTAAAAGGTTAGAGCTAGTGTGATTTCAGAGTATGCAAACGGAGGTGGCCACCCATTTTATCAACATAAGTTTTACCACCACGCGTCAAGATTAGATGATGTCACCAATATGTGACGGACATCCTCATTACTGTTGACTAGAATGGGTACAAAACACATGCTAAGATCCTATCCTGACACCAATATGTGACGGACATCGTCATTACTGTCGGCTAAATCAGGTACAAACCACATGCTAAGATTCTAACCTGACGCGAATATGTGATGGACATTTTTCTTACCATCGGTCATGCCGGAGAATGAATAAGGTCACATAATGATGATACTCATCACAATACATTACTAGGATAATCAAATTTGACAGATTACGGTTAGAATAGAATACAGTGTGAATAGAAAGAAACTAGAACCGCGCTCAATGTATTTTTGGTTAAACTAATGGGAAGAGATTAGTGGGAAGAACTTGACGCTGATGGGGGGATAGCATTAGTATGAACTGGAAAACTGGGTGTAATGAGGTGAAGTCTATAGAACTAGCTAAAATAGGGATATTGTTTAATGAGATGAACTGGGCAGAATGAACTCTGGATAAAGATAAGTTTCATATTTTTGTAAATGTGGCAGTGAAATTTTTAACTCTTAATGCAAAGGGTAAGTAGGTTTAAAAATAGCTATAGTCATATTTTTAGTAAACATTTCCTGTTCATTCTATGGTTTACCGTTTCAGCTTTGTTTTATCTACGACACGGGTGGGGTACACTTACAATTTGGGGTGTAAAATTGGGGCCAACATAGAATCAATAGTGTAGACTAATTTTTACACAAGTTTTTCTTGAAGAAATTATGTGTATAGTATTTACGTAGGGCTTATTGGATTAGTGAAGTGTAGTTCAATAATTTAGAAAAGGTTCAAAGAAATAATTTCATAAATACATTTTTCTGACATGTCTCCCTTTCCATCCAGGAAATGCAAACATTGACTACGCTGATGGGGTGGGGAAAATGAAGGTAAAAATTATATAGAATTTGTAAGGATGGATGTAAACTAATCGGGAAATTAACCTGTTTACAGCCAGCCTATATTTTAATCCTAATTTCCCATCGGTCAGCATACCAAACATAAGATATTGACGTTTATTCAACGTGCCCACCAATATAGATAACGTCAAATAAGAATAATATATATATATATAATATCAAATATATTATATATATATATATATAATAAAATATATAAGTGGCTAAAATATTTATTGACTGACACTTACAATATATACAATATTATATATATATATATATATAAAAATAATGTTTTAGTAAAAGCCATATTTATCTTAATTTGGTTTATTATACTAGTAAGGTTTAGTTGATATACAGGATTTTTATAAAATAAATAGATTCAAAATTTTATAAAACCAAAACTGTTTAAGATATATGGGTATACTTTGGACCATGTTGTTGAGAAACTGTGAAAGTTTGATGCAATAGTTTGTTGGTTGGTACCACTGCAGTTGACTGTTACGTAAGCAGCAATTAGCTAGGATGACCGCAAATGCTGTTGAAAAGGTGTATTGTGTACTTGAATCAACCAAAACGAATTCTGTTACTGTTTTGCAACGGCATTTTAGAGCACGTTTTGGCTAATTACCATCAACTAGACAGTTTATTTATGATTGGCACAATAAATTAAATAAAAATGGATGTTTGTATAATGGTAAAAGTCCAGGTAGATCATGCGTGTCAGAATAACGGGTGGATCATATGTTCGTGCCACTTACCAAGGTAAGCTGCAGATAATGGCGAGTTTGGCGCTACGAATTCCACAACCAACTGTTCGGAAAATTTTGTGGAAGCGACTGAAAATTACTCCTTTCAAACTGCAGCTATTGCACTTTTTAAGGGACCAATACAAACTAAATTGTAGTTATCTTTGCATATAAATTCAGAGGAATTTGAAGAATGAGCGGCTAATCTTCAGTGACGAGTCAACATTTTACATCAGTGGAAAAGTAAACAAACAGAAGGTTTGTATATGGGGGAATGAACGTCCTAAAGCAACAGTGGAGAATGTGATGGATTCTTCAAAGGCTAATGTGTTTTGTGCTATGTCCTGTAGCAAGATGTACCAGCTCCTTCATCTTTCAAGATAACACTGTAGAAGATGTTTATCTCTATATGATAAGCATGCGTCAAATACATGAAGACAGTGACAACTTCATTTTTCAACAGGATGGAGCACCTCCTCTCTGGCATCAAGAGGTTAGTAATTATCATGATGAAACCCCTCCACAGCGCTGGATTTGCCACGCAAGGTATGACATCATGTCACTCACACGTTGGCAACTAAGAATTCCTGTTATAACACCCTGTAACTTTTCTGGGGATGTGTAAAAACAGGGTTTTTTGTCCCTCCACTTCCTGTTGATCTAGAGGAGTTAAGGCAACGCATCACAGCAGCTGTGGCAAGTGTTGATACCGAAATGTTACAACGGGTGTGGATATATGCTGTTTCACAAAGGGTGCAAATATTGAACATTTGTAAGGTGCTAAAAATAACTTGAATAATTTCCCTACAATACCAGGTAATTTGATTGTTGATAACTTAAATAGTTTTGGTTTTATAAACTATTGAATCAGTCTATTTCTTTTGTAATAACCTTGTATTTTGAATAATAAATATTGCCAGGGTAAGACTAGCATGTATATCTGACTCAATAAAAATATGTTACATCGTAGCCGACGGCACTGGAGAGTTTGTTAGACAAACTTGTTTTTATCCTTTCTTTAGTCTTAATAATGTGCAATTTTTGATATGAAACTCTCCTCATCATGTGTTTGTAGAAGGGTAGTTTTTGGTTTTGATGGACATGACTGTGTAGGGATCATGTTTTACTGCCATGCTTGTTGGGTTATTTACATTAGGTTGTGAAGGTTTTATCGGTCAGTGACTCTAGTGTCGGAAGGTAGTTTTCTTACAAGTGACACTTGTAACTGTGTCACGAATATTCAGTTGGTTTGTTTCAACCCTCGCAACATTTCAAGCTCAAAACTCTCAGAGTGGGTGCAAAAAAAAGAGAGAGAGCAATAGCTTTCAATAGCCTACTTGAATTTTTTTTTAAATTCAAAACGTAGTTTTGCTCTTGCTCGCTGGAGTTCAGCAGCTCTTGGTGATCAATGTGAGTCAAAGCCAGGAAATTGATACAGTTTTCCTCCTTGCATTGTTGACTCTGGGCTGACTTAGAATGAACGTTTTGAGAAGGTTAATCTCTTTATCATAGTAATCTGTGAATACCTATTCAAACTGAAGTGAATACAATTTAAAACAAATACTTTTTTGATTATTAAATAAAAGATGAGTTCTAATTTTTTCTAGATAACATTCTGTGAAAATAAAATGTATAAAATGTGGTTCAAATACACAATGTTTACTTACCAAACTCAGACCACTCTTTGTAAGATCGCATCGCGATAGCTGATATTATTAATCCGTCTCATCTTGTGAAGTTAGTCTAGTTCTCACCACATCTTACTGATCATCAGAGCTATGCTCCTAGTCCTAGGTACAATAGCTAGTACCCATTTCAGTGGACCAATGTTCTAAGGCGTTACTCCCGTGTTAGATGGCTTGCTGATGAAGGGGATATTGGGTCTCAAAACCCAATCGAGTCTATGAAGTGTGGATTTTCCTAAGTGGTTTCCCACTCTCCTTCCGGGCTAATGTGAGTACACCACCTATAAAATACTTCCTTCCACATCCATACCAGATTATTATAATGATCATAAGTGTTCAACCAGAATCGTTAGTAAGATGTGGTTATAAATAATATTAAATTCAACAATATTGGTTGAGGATGAGTTAAGTAGAACTTAGAAAAATCTTCTCCATTTCGTCTATTTATTTGTGAGGTGTTTTAAATAATGGTTCTTTAGTTACTTCTTCTTCGTGTATTTGGTTCTCCTTTGTTCTTGTGTCTTTAGGAGGGTTTGAAAGTTGATGGCTCGATAAGGGCTTAAGTGATAAGTGCTAGGAGAGATAGAACACTTATTTGAGTAGATATAATAACCATATTTATATAAAGTAATAGTTTAATACAGTTCTTAAATCCAATATACCAAATATAAAATATATTATATTGTATCTGGATCCTTGTTTCTATACAGGTGATTATATGTAATANAGGGTAGTTTTTGGTTTTGATGGACATGACTGTGTAGGGATCATGTTTTACTGCCATGCTTGTTGGGTTATTTACATTAGGTTGTGAAGGTTTTATCGGTCAGTGACTCTAGTGTCGGAAGGTAGTTTTCTTACAAGTGACACTTGTAACTGTGTCACGAATATTCAGTTGGTTTGTTTCAACCCTCGCAACATTTCAAGCTCAAAACTCTCAGAGTGGGTGCAAAAAAAAGAGAGAGAGCAATAGCTTTCAATAGCCTACTTGAATTTTTTTTTAAATTCAAAACGTAGTTTTGCTCTTGCTCGCTGGAGTTCAGCAGCTCTTGGTGATCAATGTGAGTCAAAGCCAGGAAATTGATACAGTTTTCCTCCTTGCATTGTTGACTCTGGGCTGACTTAGAATGAACGTTTTGAGAAGGTTAATCTCTTTATCATAGTAATCTGTGAATACCTATTCAAACTGAAGTGAATACAATTTAAAACAAATACTTTTTTGATTATTAAATAAAAGATGAGTTCTAATTTTTTCTAGATAACATTCTGTGAAAATAAAATGTATAAAATGTGGTTCAAATACACAATGTTTACTTACCAAACTCAGACCACTCTTTGTAAGATCGCATCGCGATAGCTGATATTATTAATCCGTCTCATCTTGTAAAGTTAGTCTAGCTCTCACCACATCTTACTGATCATCAGAGCTATGCTCCTAGTCCTAGGTACAATAGCTAGTACCCATTTCAGTGGACCAATGTTCTAAGGCGTTACTCCCGTGTTAGATGGCTTGCTGATGAAGGGGATATTGGGTCTCAAAACCCAATCGAGTCTATGAAGTGTGGATTTTCCTAAGTGGTTTCCCACTCTCCTTCCGGGCTAATGTGAGTACACCACCTATAAAATACTTCCTTCCACATCCATACCAGATTATTATAATGATCATAAGTGTTCAACCAGAATCGTTAGTAAGATGTGGTTATAAATAATATTAAATTCAACAATATTGGTTGAGGATGAGTTAAGTAGAACTTAGAAAAATCTTCTCCGTTTCGTCTATTTATTTGTGAGGTGTTTTAAATAATGGTTCTTTGGTTAATTCTTCTTCGTGTATTTGGTTCTCCTTTGTTCTTGTGTCTTTAGGAGGGTTTGAAAGTTGATGGCTCGATAAGGGCTTAAGAGATAAGTGCTAGGAGAGATAGAACACTTATTTGAGTAGGATGGAACCAAAATAAGAATGGTGGCTGGAGATATAATTTATTGATACATTGGCCGATATCTGGTTCCCTTTGCATGGTGGACCTGCCTTATATTTTTTCCCACATGATAATAAAATATAATAACCATATTTATATAAAGTAATAGTTTAATACAGTTCTTAAATCCAATATACCAAATATAAAATATATTATATTGTATCTGGATCCTTGTTTCTATACAGGTGATTATATGTAATACTTTTTTGGTCAGTTCTGGCCCTACTATGGCGCTGGAATAAGGCTACCCATCCTGGAATACTTTTGGCCTTGAACCTTAAACGTCGGCACTAAGCCACCTCATAACACTTGCTTCAACCCAATATAAGTCATTTGAGAGCAACTATTATATTTTATGACTGATTTCATGATTGAGAGTGCTGCCCAGTTAACACACCATAGAGAGGCTCAGGTATTTGCTTGATTGAGGGGATATGACCCTTACCGCTACTGCAGCACAGGATGGGGGTCTCATTATTCCAATTCTTCACTTTGCACTACTAACAGATTGTACCCATATCGTCTTGCTCCATGGCTTCATCTGACTCGTAGCTGATGTCAGGTTTATTACTGAAAAGGGAGTTTTTTTTCTTAGGTCGTGGAACAATTATAGAGTTGCTATATATTTTTACTGCCTCTTAATTAACGTCCAGATGCTTTTGGGAATATCGGACACTGAAGACTAAATTAATCTGTGGGTGTTTTTGGTATAATGCAGCAAGAGTGGCTCTATGATCTTCCCGATTATTTTGGTAATATTCAAAACCAGTGGTTCCGAATTTTTTTTAGGGTATTTAGCAGCAGCTTCAGACATTTGCTTTTTCTTATTCAATTTGTTTTCCAAGCACGGCATTTTTTTTTTTGCCATCTCAATTTCTTGGAACACTGTCGGGACATTGTAATGAAGGAGTAATGTGTTGATGAAGAATACATTGGGAGAAAGGCAGTAGCTCCTCAATTATCTGGTACACATATAAGTGACCCCCTTACAGATCATTAGTAAATATGTTCCCTCTTAAACCCTAACCAAACTCCCCAAAACCAACTAAAAATTGTTTATTCCGATAAATCTTGAACCTCCAGCGGATCAACTGCCATTCAAACTCCATCTCGCAGTTGGTACCGTCGGTATTTGCTTTGAAATTTCAGAATAGTACGCCTCCTTGCTGACAAAGTTGTCCCTCTCACTGTTTATAGTAAACACCTTAAATCTGACCCAGCTGTCAGATATATACTCGACTATCTTTTACCAAACCTCACGGCCTAGACTGTCACTGCTTAACACGCCATATGCTAATTTGTAGAAAAGACATCCTCCATCACCATTCATACGCACAGCACGTTAAGATACCTCTATACCATCTACCAAGATAACTTTAATCTCCATTACACCACAATAAACCATCGAATAACCTTATATCCTAATCTTAAATCGTTTACAAGATCAATATCATATTTTAAAAACCTTATCTTAAATTTAAATATCCAACCAAAAGATAAATCTAATATAAAATTCATTGTACGTTGCACAAAATTGACATTTTATCTCTTTTTGCTAATTGAAACCAAATAATAGACATTGTTACTGAAATATAATGGATTAAATAATATTCTAATCTCTCAAATGATGTTCCATCAATGATCATTAAATAAAATAATATAGGTACTTTTTTTAGAACCATATTTATAAATAAATGGTATGGAACTCCGCACGGACTTTCTCGTTCCTTTGTATAAAACTGGAGATATATAAAAACTTGATATAATATAAACTAGCGAACAAGAGAACATATTGCGCTATACATACACAAAACATTTTTTGATTCACGGTTTTAAATTTCATAATTTTACTTTTAAAGAATTAACGTCTTCATTTGTATATTTGGATCAATACAAAATATAGATATTGTGTGCCCAATGGTCAACACTCTAAGTATTAAAATTTTGACTTCCGTTTAAGATTTTCTGTATTTTATTAGGGGATGCATATCTTATGGTTATTGCATTGCCATTAAATTGCTCTTTTATCAATTTTGACCAATACATTGGTAATTATTGACTATTAAGTCAAAATTGAGATCTGTAGATTATTGCTGTACCAGGGGTGGATTAAAGAGGTAGAGTGGGGGCTGAGGGGGCGTCCCCTTCAAGAAATTAGACCAAATAAATCAAAGTTAAAGTCACTACTTGTTTTATTGTAACTTAATACTATCTCATTAACAGAATTATATAGTATTAAATGGTCGTTGGTAATATTATTAAATGAGTAACATATGGTAGTCTTTATATATTCTTAGAAGACAATCACATTAAGTATTAAAATGGTGAGAATAGGCATTAATGTAACTAACCAAATTCTAGTTGTGTGCCTCTCACTTCGTTGCACAAACATGGTTTAGGTTAGAGATATTTAATTATTTCAATTATTACTATTTCAATGATTAATAATAAATAAAGTAGATAAAATGTTGGGGCCTTTTATTTCCTTTTAAACTTCGATTCTCTACCACACATAGAAGTATTTGTTTCTACTAGTTTGGGAAATTTGAAAACCTTTACCTCCCTTTTTTTCCAACTACCTTTAGAAACATAAAATGTTAAGACTTATTTGGCTATTCAAAGTTGTTTTTCTATTTATCTATTCAATTTAAAATTCATACCACAACACCAAAACTCTTTACTTCCGTTTGTTGAACACAGTCCATCCCCCACCACGGCCTTCCATTATCCTACCCTGTTTACCAAACTCACATTAAAAAAATTAAGATTTTAATACCTTAATGAATAATTGTAGTAGAAATTATAGCCACCAAACAAATTTTAATTTGCTTCCACACAGAAAAATAGTTATTTCCATTGATTTTGTAAATTTTGAACCCTCACCCCATTTAATACAAATAGATATTCAGAAAATTCATATTTCAAGATCTATTTGGTTATCTGAAGTTTTCTATCTACATGTATACCTCATACAAACTTACTCTCTATGATTTTAACCTCAACCTCATTCATTTCTTGGATCCGCATTTGTAAATTTTACATTTTTAGATTTTCATATTTATCTAAGGATATCCCTCTACCTTTATGCCAAATTTTTGCTTTCCATCTGATCTATAAACATTTTTTTACTATCACAATATTCCAACCCCTGTTCAATTTCCTTGAAACTTAAATTTCTTGTATGATGTGTAGCACCTGAAAGGAACCTCCCTGCCAAATTGACAGATTCCAAGTTCAGGGGTTCTGGAGATATGGTGATGGTCAGTGGGTCTTTATGTATAACTTATAGATTACAGATAGTTTATTATTTAATTAAGTCTTTGTCCTCTTGTTATTCTGTCTGTAGACATTCTTCTTTCCAAACAAACTCCTTGATATCATCTCTTTGTGAAGGCTGTCGTATCTTGGCATAATTTACGCCAGAAACCACGTTTCACTCGTTCTCTTTAATTAATTTATATGATTTTTCTTGTCGGGTGTGAGTCAAATTAATTTATAAACCCACTTTGGTGTCGTGTAACCGAGTGTACATGGACTTCTGTGAAGGGTGGTAAACCATTTATATATATAAAAAAAGACGACGGTGTATTCAGCCAAAATTCAAACCCATAAACTTTTCGTCACACTCCAACCAGACTAAATTACATTGACAACCCTAGCCCACGTTATCACCGACGTGTATTTTATACTTGGTAGTTTAACAACCTAAACATAGACCTACTATGATATTAATATCCTTCTCCGTATCTCATCCTGAGGCTAACTTCTGACATTTAATACACAAATAGCCCACATCGGCAGTCATATGGTCTAACGCGTCACTCTCGTGTCGGACTGGATAACCAGTGACGGGGATCTTGGGGTTGGAGTCTTGGTTGGATGTAATAAGAGTTATTCTTCCTAAATGATTTTCCACTGTATATCCATGAAAATCTTTGTATATTTCCTCTAAATCTACCTTTCTCATTCATATTACTTTAACGTAATTATGTATGAGAATATCTCAATCCGGTACTACGATGCGGTGAAAAATAATTTTTTTTTAACTTTCTGTGAAACCTCTTTAATGTGAAACTGTTATGGTATATATTTAACTAACTTGATGCCTCGCAGTTTACACTAACTTGTTCTCACACTAAATGTATTCATTCATTAGACCCATACTTTTAAAAACCTTAGTAATTAGTATAGCAATCATATTAAAGACACAATCAACCCCTCAAAGAAAGCAAAATCTTAAGTAATTTTCCTGTCAGACGAGTAAGACTATTCGAAACAACTTAGTCAATAATTAGGTGGTTCCAGAAAGTAGTTTGAAGGAACACAAATAACAATCACATGGCGTTCTTAAGAGCCAGTTTCCTTATAAAGTTTATTCAAAAAACCCAGTATTGACGTTAGATTATTATTCTAGTGAAGGTATAATATTAGTTGTATTCACAAACCACTAATAATTTGTTAAATCCAAATTAGGAATTACATTATTTGACAAAAAATGGGTGTTCCAGAAAAAAATATTGTGAAAGTAAGCTTTTCCATCCTTTACTTTTTTTAAATTTTGTGAGAATTGTAAAACTTACTTCCCCGAAATTCTCAGTGACTACATGAATAGAGTTCATCAACTTTGAGTTTGTACCCCAATGCATCAATTGATTCTGCTCTTTATTATTCCCTTCTCAACTTCTCTCAAAAATATTCTACGAAGTAGATAGTTTAGTTCGACATTTACCCGTTGTTGGTTTAATTTATAAAGTTCGACTTTCAAATGTACTAAAAAGAAGCTCATGATATAATATGATTTATTTAAATATAGCGTCCAAAGTTGTTTACATTTAAGTGGTAAACAAGTAAACAAAGATGTCAGTCTCATCTTGTATGGTCCGTATGTGACAAAGAGGTCAGGTTCAAATGGCAACAAAGTTTCCCAATATATCTCCAATAAAGATATGATAAATTCCATTTAAACACCTTTATCTACAACATTTTTTATTGTTTTCGAAGAAACTAATACTATTTCAGAATATTTTTAAGGAATGGCTTTTACTTACTTTACCCTTTGGAGAGAGGAAGTGTTGTGATCTTCAATAAAGTCAAACTGGATATTTCTTGCAATTAATTCAGTCTGTCTGTTACTTGGATTAGATCCGAAACCATTTCACCGATCAAGCTAAGACTTGGTACCTATTATGTTTTTGATTTATCTTTCTGACTCTAAAATCAAGGTTAGTTTAACTAAGATGAAGTGAGAAAAATGGATTTCCTCAAAGTAGTCTAACGATTTTAAAAGAAATTTGTATATAAATACTCTTTAAAGATAAAAACAAACGGTGCATTTTATTTCCCTATTAAAACGATTCTTAGAGTATCTTACATAAACGCAAAATTCTAATTTTGATTATGTCTCTATTTTTCCTTGAGAAACAAAATAACCTATTCATGCAAAGTTGTAGTTGTCCTAAATATAGAAAACTTTTTATTTGAAGTAATATTTAATAAATCCGATCTTTTCTGAGCTATTGGTTATAACATTTTACTTAAAATATCTTGTTGAAATGGGGAGTTGAAAAATGCACAAAACAAAATATATTTCTGTAACAATGCATTCTTCAGTCAACTCTAATTATAATTAACCTCCATATACTCGGGTATTTTGTTCACTATGTCCGAAGTTCACAAAACCTACTTAAAAAAATAATCTGAAAGTAGTGGTTTAGTGACAACCAAAATAAGAGTTCAAATACAATCGCTCTTTATTGAAATCTATAAATTAATCTTTAAAAAAATGTATTAACAACCAAAATGTTATGTTTTTAAAGAATTATGTTAGAATGACATTTCTTATTAAAGATTTAAATTTTTATGTTCTCTAAGACTCAAGTTATGGGTTCATTATAAACGAATATTTAACATACTTTGTAATGTATTTGAGTTGGGACCAATGAATTAGGTTCACTGTAGCCGAATGTTCACTACAACCTAGTTCATTAAAACCAAAGTTGAACTTATTTATTTTCACATAATTATCTTATAGCTATAGGTAGGCTTACCTATACTTTAGATAGGGGACGAGAAAATCTTTCCTGTGCAACATACCATTTAGTGTGATCATATTTGAACAATTAACTTGGGAGCTAACATTAGTGAGAACTTTGGCTAAATCTTACCCTCTTCTGGACTGATTCACCAATGATGGGAAGTTAGGGGTTTGAATCCAGGCCAGTTGTATTGTTGGTGTTTATTACCAAATAGTTTTACGCTTTTCTTCCTAGTGAAGGTGGGTATTTTTACACTAAGCTCTACCTTACTCCTTATTTGATTAGTGTAAATATTCAATCAGTACCAATCCCTTTTTATTTAGGTACATTTCAACAAAGAAAATTATATATGGTAGAATGTATCATATTTGTAGAAAGTCTCCTAGGGGTTCAGTACTATTTATAAGCGATTGCTATTGAAATAAAAAATATTTTATTCGGCAGTGGTTCCCAAACTTCGCTAGCCTAAGATCCAATTAAATTCAGATACAATTTTGTGACTCAAAAAAGATGTAATTTTTATTTTTTGTGACAAATATCACAAATATAGTCAATTAGTTTAGTTATACACATGTTTTTAATTAAGTACTCTTCGCACTAAATGTTGACAGTTTTAATGAAAACTAAATTAACTATATAAATAAATGGCTACTCTGTAATTTTGTCATTCTACATTTGTGCAAAAAGATATGTGAGACACTATTAGCGAGACCAATTATTTTGATTCAATTCAGAATGTGAGACCCGGTTTGGATCAAATAAAGCTATTTTCAGTTTTAGGTTAGTTTCAACATTGAATGTTATTATTTTTAATTTTAAAACACCAAATATGAACACAAACACTCAATAAGAGCAGTTGTATCGACATATACTATACTCGTATTCTAGTTGATAATCAGGCCAAACTTGTAAATAAAAGTGTAGCTATCCAGGAAGGAAA
The DNA here is from genome assembly GCA_902151455.1 of Timema bartmani. NCBI lineage: Eukaryota > Metazoa > Arthropoda > Insecta > Phasmatodea > Timematidae > Timema > Timema bartmani. The sequence goes on from CABFWB010000853.1 coordinate 47,725, forward strand.
TATATATATATATATATATATAGTAAGACTCACTTGATAAAGCTTATTCCAAAAATAGATTATATAAAGTTTTGCCTACAATTTTCATGACTCCCATAGAAAAGACCCGCAGCTCACCTCTACGTTGGACCCACAGTTTGGGAACCATTGGTCTAAGAAATATTTATAAGACTCTCTCCATTCATATACTACACAAGTAACACAAACACTTGACTTAAAACATACTTCTCATAATCAATTATAATGAAAGGCTTATTACGAAACTTTTGTCGAGCTTCGAAAACATTGAAGGAATGAGGGAAATCTTATATCTCAAAATAATTAATTATCTTTTTTTTAATTAAGCTCTTGAGAAAAATATAATTAATGAGTAATGCATCTAATAAGTCTAAAAATTTCATAACTCCGTCCATGTGGAATAATTACATCTGCAGAATTATAAATTGGATTTGAATGAGAAATTCACCGGTTGCTAATAATAATAGAGCTTTGATCAATTTTCCAGTTAAGCTTACCCAACCGACTTGGTATAATTTTTTCCGTTGATAACATAACAATAATAATAATAATAATAATAGTAATAAATTCTTCCCCAATTTAAAAGTGTATTCCATTATAAATTTTACACATCCATTTTGAGGCATTTACTTGGGAATAATTATTCACATTGGTGGACATACGTCAGTCCTTGGTTTCCTGGAGGTGGATAGGTCGAAGTTTAAATCCCGGGAGGATATAGTGAGTGTTATTTCCACAAACTATAGTTAAGTCAACCCCATGAAAACGTTGGGAACTTAACTCAAAATTTTACCTTCTTTAATACAATCATATAAGTGTAAGTGTGTGTATTGTCTAGACGGATAAGTAAAAGGCTAAGATCAAAATAATGGATAAAAAGGGTAAATTTAATGCAGTATTTATTTCAATCGCTCACTATCCAAAGTATTACTCCAATATATATTTATTTCGTATTTACTTTCCTTTTATTTTTCTAGACTATACGGCCTACGGCATATGCGTGTGATAGGCCCGTAACCTTATATTTATTCTCAAATCCTTTGTAAGCTTTAACATAATACAAATCACAATAGAAAGCTTCAATGGCTCCTAAATATAAATATAGCATATTCACATCTGTAGGCACGAGCATCAAACGTCAAGATGATTAAATTTATTTGTCTAGTGACAGAGAATTTGGAGTTCTAATACCGACCGGGTGTACTCGAAAGGATTTTTTTTACATACAATGTCCCACATTTATTCCAGATTTTATCCATATTTTATCCACATTTTCTCTATATCGTACCCTATATATAATTATTTAATATATGTTCTTTATTAAATATAGTATATTTGTATGTATGTCATAATCATTGCAAAATATTTACCAAATGCAGTGGTATGAAATTTAAAAAAATTAGTATACCCTGTGTATAAACATTGTACATTAAAGCCGGAGTTTAAAAAATTAGATTATGATTTTGTTAAACTTATTAAACACCAGGTCAAAAGCAAAAAGACCACAGTAAGCGCAGGGCTAAAGGACAATTAATTTAAGTTAACTTTCACGTACAATCATTGAACTAATAACATTTATCCTGGACAGTGCCTGATAGGTTAAATCAACTAGCTATAAGTAAATGGCAATAACGGCGGAAGAAAAGGCATATTTAAATACAATAAAAAATATGGATGTGGTACAGTAATATATAAACATTATAATTTATTTTTCCAAATTTTTTGCACCATTATCGTGTTAAATATCATGAAAATGGTATTATTTTTACTTCCTTGTTATCTTACAGGTAGAGAAAGTATTGTGATAATGAAAAAATCGAACTCGAGATTATGATAAATCTCGACGTTTAATGACCCCCCCGAATCCGAAAAAGTGCTTTTTAAATTTCTGTCTGTCTGTCTGCCTGTCTGTCTGTACCTAGTAGATCCTAATCTATTTTACCAATCAGGCTAAAACTTGGTATCTAGGGTTTTCATAGGGTTGCCCCGAGGGGTTTTTGGAATTGGATATCTAACCCTAAAACTAAGGGTAGTTTAGTTGAGGGCAAAAGGAGAAAAAGTCGATATTCTCAAAATCAGCTCTAATGATTTTGATTAAATTACATTTCAAAACATTTATAAATATTTTAAACAAAATCTCTACACTCTAAATATCGGCAAAATTAATTTAAGGGCTCCGGTCTGATGCGTAAATTATCAATCTTATCATATATTCTAAATATTTTAAATATCAAATGACTTATCATTGAAAATATGTAGATCTATTTATAATACAAATATTTTATTCGAAACATATTTTTATAAAACAAATAACTTTCAAGTTATACACAAATATATATACTTTTTTTTAACTTTTTGAACAATTAAGGTTAAGTATTGCGACCGTTGAAAAAATCTAAACTGAAATGTTGATGGATTTCAACGTCTCATGACCTCCCGAACCATAAAAAGTGGTTTTTTCAAGACCATCTGTCTGTGTGTCTGTTTAAATTTAAAAGTAAGAGTAATTTAATAAAGGGTAAAAAGAGAAAGATCGATTTTATCAAAATCGGTTCTAATGATTTTGATTAAAATTTATATCCAGGCGTTGATTAAGATTAAAAATAAACTGGGTATTTTCATTTCCCCATGAAAATGACTTTTAGGTTACTTTACAGACGCTGAAATCTCCGTATCTCAGCATCTATTTGAGATACTAAATAACTTATCGTTGAAAATTGTAGTAATATTAAAAATAAAAATAAATTATTTGTAATATATTTTTATAAAACCAACAATTTCTGAGATTTTGGCAAATGTATTAATACAATATTGTGAGCTTTAGTTGAAAGGAGACTCTACTTTAACGCAATACTTATCCAATGCCAAAGAGTAATTAAATATAAGTAAGTCTCTCAAAAAGTGTATGTTATTTTTCCTTAAAACTCTTAGGAGAAATATTTGTACAACAATGATCTATCTCTATTTTGGACTCAATAGTCATTATTTACATTTTTTTATTGGTCAAAATGTATAAATGAAGAATTTAATAGCAATGCAATGACATGAAGAGGTGCAACACCTAATAAAATGTTTAACATTTTAACCGTAATTCGAAGTTTTAATACGAAGTGTGGACCCTTGTGGACCAAATATTGATCATTTTTATTGGTCCAAACATAATAATAAAATTTATTCTTTAAAAATAAAATTATAAAATTTAAAACCGGGGCTCAAAAAATGTTTTACATAAATATTGTGCAATGTATGCTTGGGTTTACTAATGTATATTATTTCGTTTCATATATATTACGAGTTTTGAGTAAATGTCTCCATTTTTAAACATTAGAGCAAGAAAGTACGTGTGGATTTCCGTATCATTTATTTAAATTGTGGTAAAGTATGAGTGAAACATTTAATGTATCACAATTAAACATGAAATATGTTTCAAGGAGATTTGTCTGGCCTAAGTATCAAATTAAAAACATAATTGATGTAAAACTTTAGTTTTTATTATAAGTTTATCATGAGTTGACCAAATCTGAAGGTGGTATTCTAATATTTACATTTTTGTAGGTACATTAACCTGATTAAAACAGAATTTTTAAACTAAAATTTACATGATGAAATTCACAATAGATGTAAAAATAAATAGTAGAATAGGCTTTAAGACCTTTTAAAATTAACTAACAAGAATAAATATTTTTCTTAAAACAAATATTTGATGTCAAACCTTATTTAAAATGTATTTGTATTTAAATTCCGTATTCATTTATAAATCCATTGACTTAAATTGTCGCATTTAAAATTAATATCTGGTATATTTTTGGTTGTAAGGACGTAGTTTGGTTGTGTGCTATTCGTCTAGCTACTTTGGGCTCCATTGATAAAATTCCCAAACCATTGTTTATCCTCGCCTCTTATTAACTTTATTTACAGGCTTCTCGAAAGTAAACAGGCGCATGAAATCATGACGCTCATAGTATGGTGCATTTATCTAAGTTCTGAAGTAAACTCTCCCCCCCCCTACCTACACCGTCTTCTCCCAAGAAACCCTTGCACGAACCTGTTGACTCAAGCTTTTGTTTCTCCTCGGCGTTCCTCATTACAATCCATTATGAGCCCTTCCATCCCATCTTCACTATAACACCCTCCTTGGAACATCACCCTTTTCTTCACCCAACCCCACTCTATAACATACATATTCATTACCTCCTTTATCTTGCTTAGTACAAGGATACATAAGAAAAACAAATGAATGTGGGAGGAACGGTGAGGGGGTGGGAGGGAGGTATATATGGGCGGGAGGGAGGAAGATGGCGACGCTGGCATCGGAACAAGGACGCTGGAACTCTTGTGATGTTAGCGTCACGTAAAAGGAGCTTGGAGGAGTATCTTTTATGATAAAGACTTTATGTGTGTTTAATAAACCTAGAAGAGTTGCCAGCCAAGCAATAAGAAGTGTTTCTCTATGTTCATTACTTTTGTTAGTGTCAGAAGGGGAGAGTCTTGTAGAGAGGGGGGTAAAACACCCTTTGTCACCTACATTTGAACCATTTCTGTATGCCGTTCACGGAACAAAGTCATCTGATGCGAGGGTGCTGATGAATAGACATGCATGGAGAAGCTATGATAACGGGACAAAAAGCATTTCAAATTGGATGAGAATGCAAAATGACTGACATAGTTCGTGATAATTCTTAAAAACAACTACACTAATATGACTGTGTTGGAAACCCTGGTACACTGGTTTAACTATTTAAGGTTGCCCCTTACTTTACATATTATTATTAATACTATTTATTTTAACCATATTGTATCAAATTGTTTTGAAATGTTAGGATTAACAGGATTATAATTATTTCCGACCAACTGTATCAGATTATTCTTGGGTGTTAGGATTAAGATATTATCTATTCCATATAGTTGTATCTAATCGTTTAGGTATGTTAGGATTAACAATACTATTTCATTCTATTACACTAAATAAAATAATAGTTTTAATGTTAGGACTAACAATTAGCTTTAATCTCATTAAATTATATCAAATTTACTATCTGTACATTTAGGATGATCTAAATTGAATCAAATAACTTTAGAATGTTAGGACTAACCATATTATTTATTTCCAACAATCTGTTGTATTTTTTTACTATCAAGATGACCCTAAATTCACAATTTAATCAAGTAGCTTGATAGAATCAACTGTTTTATTTAGGACTCAACCTTCCCTCTCTAGGATACTTTAGATTGATCCCAATTGAAAATAAGTTAATTATTACGTGGAGGAAAATCAAGCAGAGAAGGAAGGATCTGGAACTGTGTAATTAAGACAAATCCGACGCAATTAATTGTATTTGTAAAAAAATAATATAAAATATTATATTGTGTTTACGTTACCTAAGAAAAATAAATATGATAAATTTTAAGGCTATGGAATAAAGTCAGTTTAATACAAGCTCTGAGTGGGCCAGAAAAGAAGCATACTAGCCGTACCATCACTGTTGGCAACAAAATATCAGCGTATAACCCGAACAGGTGGTAAGACGTCGTGATAAACAAAAATTGAAAAAATAAGTAAATATAAAAACAAGATTGAAAGAATACATTAAAATTCTGAAAAAGGTCACATAATCCAACTGGTGGCAGCCTATTACCTGATAGAATACAAACATTCAATCAATACCAGGACTTTGACCCAAGCTATGTTTATTTTTTGAAAAAGTCCTTCCTAATAGAATAACTATACTACATTATTATTATCACCGCGTCTTACTAGTCATTCGGGCTGTACGCCAACTATACTATATCCACACACATTTTCCCTTGTATGTTATTTTTGTTTGAGTTATTTAAAGTGTAATTTCTGAATCGGCTGATCATGTTAGCTTGTGATTTACGAAAAAAAATATTTCTGGAATAGATAAAACACCTATTTAATCGGCTCTTAGCTCATTACCGTAAAAGGGGGTGCCACAATTTTTCAAATATTATTTTTTACCATACCAAGAATTGAGTCCTGGAACATTAGGTCTTCTAACCATAATACAATCGACGGGGCTTAAAGGTCAGACTCTATTCACGGGTACCACGTCTTAATGATATTCACATTAATAAGGGAGGTAGATTTAAAATATAATGTATCCACACCTTCGTGGAGACAAAGGGAAAAAAAATCACCTCTTTAAGTTTGATTGGGACTCAAACCCCAACCTCCACATAACTGGCAAACTAGATCAGTTGAGTCTGACATCTTTTTTAATGTGCCTACCGTTGCAAGTATTATAACTAGGTTTATATCATTGAAGTTAGATTTTGAATGATCAGACAATGAGATTATGACCAAATCAAACCAATCTTAACTCACAAGTCACTCCATAAATTACCCATGGAGTATCTGTTCCAAGTTGAGAAAATGCTACTCTCTTTCTTCATTAATATTCATAAAAAGGAGTTATTTGTGGACATCTAACTAATTATTTTAATTTGGCTCACCCGAACATGACACAACGCTTATATTACACTACCCAGAATTATTGTTTTTTGACAATATTGCTTAGACGTCCCCAACTCGCACTCAACACCCTCGGTTAAATTAGATAGACGCCACTACTTCAGGACCGTGCATAATATATTCTAAGCTGAAGGAGTGATAATGGATGTAGAGGGGGGAGGGGGGAATAGGGTTTAGCTTTGGTATGACCATTGAGCTTCAAACATGGATTAAAATATTCTGGAGTACTTTGGCCACAATTCAGATCAGAACAGAATTTACTCGTATGAGAACATAAGTAATGTTCAAAATGACCTGTCTGGCTAAATTGTAGCCACTTATAACCATTTAACTCACAAAGTGAAGTGAATAGAATGATATTCTTTTTATATTGGCTTTTGAAGGTACAGTACATTTCCTATAACTTCTACATTTCTTATCCTTAACCTTTATCGTAATTAAGGTAGTTATGGTCTGGATGAGTAGCACGATGGACTGGATATATAAATATATATATATATACTTTTAAACACTCCGATCTTGGTTTTTATACTTTTGGGATATTTTAAAAGGTTGTAAGTTTTTTTTAATGAATGTGTACTCTCGTCTGTTAGTACTATACACTAACGATACTACTTATTGTGTATTTTCCTAGGTCCCAGCGAGACAACCCGGTCGTGTTTTACTACGATATCGTGCCCGTCATGCCATGCTCAGTATTGAATTAAATATTTTCTATTTCATTTTCCCTATTGCCATTTATATATTTACACTTTAAAAATGTTGTATATAACTTTTGTAAAATTATATTTTTTGCCTCATCTCTCACTAGACAACATTTATTTGAAAAATAGGCGAGATTAAATGGTTTTGGAGACAAAGTAATTTAAGGTGATAATTTTCTCCTGTAATGCTAATATCTTGATATTGTTGAGGTTTATTTTTGTAGGGCTGTTTCAGTAATTAGGGAGTTTACGTCTTCTTATAATTAGCTAAGCCCAATTGCTTAACATATAATAAAATACGACAAATTAAGAAGTGAAGATTGCTTTAAAACAATAATCATACCCATGAATAAACTTATGAAGGATGAAGATTACCACTTTCAAAATATTTAGTCTTTTACTTATATGAAATAAAATGTTTGTGGGTATGATATTTTTTTAAATCAAATTCAAACAAATCTCACAAAGTAAAGGCTTAAGACCGTAAATTGCCTCTTGTAGTTTTGTAATTATTCTTTGTGTGCGTGTCAGCATTTTTTGTTATTATTCATCCACATCCAAAACAAAGAAATGTTTTCTTGTGTAAAGCTATGGGCCTACAAAATATTTGCATTTCATAGAAGGACTTATTTAATATTTTTTTGAGATAAAGTAATTTTTATTTTTATTTTGAAATTACATTTCAACAAAACGTAAACAACTAAAACATTTATTACAGACACGGTCACTGCTTCTTTCATTTTTATTATTACTATTTTTTTTGGTAAACAATTTTGTTTTCTATCTGGACAGCGTAGAGGTCAGATTTGTGCTGTGGGGCGTAGAGTGGCCACCACCACCCATTTACCCAACCCCCTAACCGACACCCCCGAATTCCCCCTACAAAAAAAAAATATCAAACCAAACTGCGCGTTGCTTCTCCCCCAGTTGGGTTTCATCGGTAGCTACGGCAACCGCAGGCTGGCCAACCAAATAACAACCACCACCAACTTTTGCTGTATTCCTTACCGTCTTCGAACTTGTGTGTTGCGTTTCTAAATTACATTAGAGCTGGTTACGAAACAATATTAGAACTAGAGTGGTCCATGTGTCATTTTCCCGGGAAGAGAAAATATATATGCTTGGGTTATTTAATACATGTCTTTGATATCTTCTTTTATAGTCATGCTATTTAATTTTTCTGCGAATTTTTATTATTTGTATATGTTTAAAGGCTTATTATCCTCATAAGCATTTATAGCCCCAATACGCACAGTCCGTATTTTTATATGATACATGTTAATTTGTATATCTATAATCAATGCCCTATATACAATTACAACTTATAAAATTGTATTGTGCTACTATTTTTGGCTTTATAAAATATGTTCTTATTTTAAAAAGGCCATTCTTCTGAATAGTGGGTTGTATAGTGGATATTTATGTTAATAAATGTCTAATGGTATTTGTATGAATGTGTATATGTCTGGCTAGATAATTTTTATTACTTCTCAAGAAAATAGAAAGATGAAATTTGGAGGGATTCTATTAAATCCCTTAAAGAGGCGGGGAGATTTTTCAATCTTGAAAAAATTACAAAAAATAAAAACGTAATTAATCTAACTATTTAAATTCATAATCATGTTATTTGCCTTTTTAAATCAAGGAGAACCTATCATATATTTTTCCAATATCAAATCCAAAGAGAAATTGCTGGTTATGATACAGTTATCTGTGTTTATGTTTTGATTGATTTGTACAGAATTAATAAATCAATAAAAATCAATAAAAATTGTTTCTTGGTCATTGAAAATTTTACCGGTGGGCCTAATGTTAAAAATATTTATTTAATTTGATCTTAAATTGACATAGCTAAGATATGTATTTATACAAACCAATTATTACTTTAATCAAAAGACAGCTAACATGGTATAGTAACAAAAGACATAACCCTAATAATAAAATTAATGTTTGATTGTTGGTCTGTGTGTGTGTGTGTGTTTGGGGCATTCAAGTATTACCTAAGCACTTTAGCGGGGTGAGGAGCTTATTTTTGCTGACAAGGGGGAGGGGGGCCAGAACAATGCTTACGTAAGATAGAGAGATATGGACAAAATTAGGGAGGGCAGATTGCAAGCCGCTTGGACTTCGGGCAGCAATGAAGATTCTGAGTGGCTAAACGAGGAAGAAGTGGATAAGCTTATAGAAGTAAGCCAGAGCTTGAGTGACCTAGCCTCAGCTCACCTCCCTCCAAATATAAACATAATAACTGAAAGTGTTGAGATGGGGATTCAAGGAACTTGGTCATTAGATCAAATGGGGCTAAGGGTGGTTTTTTTATAAATATAATATTTATGTATATATTAATAATACTTTTTTATAACTTCAATTAAATATTTAGCACCGCGTCTTATTACCCGTTCGGGTTATACGCTTAAGTACTAATTACGCTAATGGATTAGGAATTGGGAAGGTTGAATTTAGATGAAGTGAACCCGCATTTGCGTGGAGGGAGAGTGGAAAA
>CABFWB010000853.1:64390-113188 GCA_902151455.1 Timema bartmani
ATAAATATTATATCTTATACACATCATGATAAAATAAACTATAATTTTTCTATGTTGGAATATATTTTCATATATTCAATAATATTATTTAAACCGCTTCTTACTACCCTTCCTTTCCACACGCCTAATAATTATAGTGCTTGTGATTTGGGGAAGAAGGAGCTATAAAGAGAAGGTTTCTTCCCATAATGGTTTGGAAGGAATATGGGGACCATTTAGGAAAAAACTATTTCAATATTCCCAGCTAGGATTCAAGACCTAGTTAGCCCTTTACTGAAAAACTGGACCAGATGTGCATAACTTTTTGTCCACTGTTAGTATGGGTATTTTTAAGTAGAAAAGGATTAGAAGTAAATTATATGAACAAATAGTAATAATTACGTGTCTAATCTTTCACGTTCAAATACTTAATCATTCTTTGTAGCACCTTTCTCTAGGATATGCTCTTGAAGATTTTTAGTCATTATGTGTACCACCTTCTACTAGTGGTTGCTCAATAATATTCCTCAACAGTGAAGACAGCGTCCTTTAAGGCCCTCCTAAAGATACCCCGTTCGATAAGACGAGGGACTCGTTGAGGAAAGAAGATGTGAAAAATACTTCTAGCCTCAACAAACACTGGTTATTTATTATTTTAAAGCTTCTTCTTCCCTCCTCCGATCATTAGCTCAACGGGCCTATATCCTGAGCAGTCCCTCGTCCCCGCCAATAAATCTTTCCTCACCACTCGTTCCTCTCCTCCAGAGACCCCCAATGTCCACCTGACCGTTTCAATACTCTTCCAGCCAGGGTCCCTTTAAAACTGTTCCGAGGACGTTTTCCCCGTGACCCAAGCTCTTGAAACAACCCTATCCTCTGGGAGGACATGAATCGGGAATTCCCTGACATTTTGACACACGAATATTTAGGTGAATAAAATCAAGGATAAGAACAACTGCCTGATATCCATGAGGGAACTACCCAGAAACCCTCACCATTAAGCTATTAAACATCACACCAATACGACTGTCAAATCTAACCCAGCAGAAAACAGGGTAATAAAACACGATGCACAAAATATATTTAAAATAAAATTGAAATTTTAAAATTATTTTGTTGAAAATAATATACTCTAAAAAATAAATCTTAAATTTGTGAGAGCTTGTATTTATTACTCGTATGCTTCAAAGCTAATAGTGGAGTTGCAAAAGATTCGTTACTATTTATTTCTATAACGTGTAAGATCATCGCATTCATATAAAATAAGTGACTTTAAAAAATTAATCATTCTAATTTATTATCAAACTAAATAACGTTTACAATTTCACTACTATCTTTATTTCTCGTATGAATTGATGAATTAAAAACTTGCCAAAGACAATCTCAATGTTAAGCCCAAGTTTCAAGAGATGTGACTTGGAGCATTCTTTCAATTCCTGGTCTCCTGATCTGGCACTGTTTTCCAGACCTCGTATCCTGGAACAACGTACCTCTCTTAAGGAGACCACTAGAAAATGATCATCTTCTTAGAAGAAAACCACCAACCAGATTGCTTATAAGCACGAAGCCGATTTCTTCAAATATTGTATGCTACTTCAACCTCTTTCTTCGCCAAGCCCGTAACCCCAAGATGCCGCAAGACCCTACCACTGTGAGATTAGGAAACTCAAGGAACAAATATTGTATTTTTTAAAAGATTTTTCTATCTCAAACTGAAGTGTATTACGGAGGAAGATCATATAGTAATTTCGCTAAACACTTTCCAGGAGATATATATATATTTACCTAAGGTATTAGATATTATTTTAAGTGAAATTTAAAAATTACTATAAATGGTAATTAGTATATTTTAGTTATCTTTGATATAATAAAATGCTTATTGTGTCTTCATTCAACTAAAAAACAACATATTTGTATTTTTCATACAAGCAGATCTTAGTTACTTATGTTGAAAATTAACGCTGATAAGCAAAATCTTGAGAACTTCACTTGATTAGCTTGATCTCCAAAAGTAAGCCAATCTGAGATCATCTAATTAAAAATAGTTTACCTTAACTAGATTTATGTTATTTAAAGTAAAATTTACATTTAAGATAACTATTCGTATATTTTCTTAACAATGTGGAATTATATTAGGTAGTTATTTACTATTAAAACTTATATAAGATACTTTAATTGCCAATTTAAAAAAGTACTGTTACCTCTGTAATAAATATTTATAGCTCATATTCACTAATCACCTTTCATTCAGTCAGATGTGTGTAGCCTGTAAGGTAGCTAGCTTACCTTGCATTCTTACACTATGCTATTTCTTAAAAAAAAATAGGTTATAGTATGTAATCCTTCAAGATAAACCTGATGTTCCTTTTCAGAGAAAAGACTATACCGTACTGTAAATCTAGCTAGAGCTTAAAATCAAAACTTTCTTTAATAATAAGGTAAGTAAAACAACTGTTTTAATATCACAGCTTAGGATTAATGTTGTAGGAAAATCATTAATTTAAATTATTTTCCATGGGTTTACAATAATCAATAATTAAAATAAAGACTTAGGTAATTCATAAGCTTAAAAATTATAGTTTCAAATTTAAAAAGTTTAATATAAGATAATATAATGATTTTCTTAGATATTAAATATTCATAGTGCTTAGTGTGAAAAAAGATTTTTGTATTATTCATGTTTTGTACAATTCAACAAATAATAAATATGAACTATTTTTCCCCACTAACCGTAATGGACTATAATATGGCTATAACTTTAAAGCTATACCATAGTGAAATAATTCTAGGTAAGCTCTCTACCTTACATAGTAAACAAACGGTATACTATAATAGTGATATTCAACCTGGTGTTTGTGAATAGATCCAAGTTAGTACGTAAAATTTAATATTTCTACGTGTCTCTTTAATACTTATTATCCCATACACTATTTTGGATATAATTTATTTTAGAACTTGCATTATGCACCAACAACTTTGGTGGTACAATATTGAAGATAAATTATATTTAGGGGTACTAAAACAAAAAAGCTGTATTACCACTACAATATAGACTTGTTCTGTATGGTCAAATATTAATCTACATTAAATTACTGAAAGGCCATTTGAAAAAAAACAAGAAATAATTTCTTCAACAACAATTTCTCCAGCCTTATTCTACAACCGGGAAATAACATAACAATATACTTTCATGGTTTTAGTGTAGAATATCCTACTAGGCTAGATAGAATTAGGATTGTTAGAACCAAACTAATTTAAATAAGCAACTTAATTGTTTAAATTACAAACACTTTGTTTTATAAGAATATTGTTTCTCACTCTCTAGATTATTTGTCGATTGGATATGATCACTTAATTTAAAATAAATTATATCAAGCTACTCTCTATCTAATAGTCCGAACAATCTTGTCAATGCAAATTATAAAAGTAGCAATAAATTGCAATTTTAAATCAGGATTAAGAATACAGAATATCCTTAGGTAGTAACACAATCAAAAGCATACACAAAACTATCCCTATATTTTATGACACATTCACTTATCTAACAGAGCCAGTACCTCCCTTTGTTAATGTTCCTTTAGTGTACATTCCACATACATATTTATTCATGCAATTGTAGGACAAATAGGACTTTCTGGCTTGAAATTTATCTGTTTAAGATGTGATCAAAGGAATAGCAACCAATAGCTCCAACTTTCATATTTAAACTACCTCTATCCTTATTTTGTATATAGAAATCACAGTAATCATCATACCAATTTTTCGGCAACTAATTTATTCCAAAATAACCATAGATGTAAAGTATTTCGCCATTTTTAATTTTATTCTAATAATAAAAATACCATCAAAATTTTAAAATTATGTGTCTCTTTATTAAGAATAATACTGAGGGGAAGTTGGAAATGTTAGAGGTGTGTGAAGAAATGAAAAAACAATATTTATATTTGGTTTTTATCAATACGAACAGCCTGTTTGTATTTTATAGACCTCATAAAGGTATTCAAATAATGATTTAAAATTTACTTCATATTTGAAAGCCTGATAGACCAACTCTCGCTAAACATAAATCATTAATCTATCACATCAATCCCGGTAGATAAATAAACATACTTTAAATGTATTCCTTAAGAACACTTATTATTTCTAAACTATTTATATGAAGAGATGTTAACATTATGTCATAAACGGATTATAAAAATAATTAGTCCATACCTTTCACAATATTATTTAATTATTATTATTATTCATGGGAGCCTTCCACTGATGTAGAATAAATGAAGAAAGTGTGTTTATGTTGGCCTATTAAACCTCAATATTATTTATAATTTCATGATGGGTCTATTCAACTATAAAGTTATAAAACTATAGAAAAATACCCTAGCTTTAACTAACGTTTCTACTGAGGGCTTCTTAAGGTGTACATATTTACTCTAAATCTTGTTATAAAGTTGAAAAAAAGTTTTTTTAGTTTTTAAAATGATTTTTTAGATTTTTAATTTATCTAATATGCATTTCTTTATTTTTTATATTAAGAGCTACAACGATTAGCCTTTATTTAGATGATCAAATGTGTTATGAATGTTAAGGTCGTGGAAAATTTAATACTCATTAAAAATATTAACATTAAATAATCATTATTTCTTTGGCTGACATAAGTAATAAATAATTAATAGGAATATTATGTTTTAATATAGGAGGTTTTAGTTTATATTGTTGACAATATCTATCTACCATAGTATATCTGATTTTACAGGTATCTCGTTCATGCTATCAGATATTTTTTTAGAGTGATATTTTTATTTTGAATTACATACTTTGTAGGTGTTTTAGTGAAAAGAGCATATTGGAGAATAAAAGACCAAAGAATAAAATATCACCCAAGCTCAACGGGAATAAATACACTCTGTGTTCAAAAGTAAATATTGAACCACATTCTAACTCAGGGATTCTCAACCAGGGAAGCGCGTCCCCCTGAGGAGGCGTGAAGCACTTTCCGAGGGAGCGTGGAACCTTTTTATTAGGAAATTATTTTAAAATATTATAAGTATTGAAGGCATTCCTTATTTCAATTCATTTTCCAAAATAAGTTAATTTTTTTTTGATATATAGGCAATACTGCCTAGTAGTTGTAAGACCCAGTATTCAAGAACTTATAAAAAAAAATCCTGCCAAACATCACATTAATTTTCAGTCAATCTATTCGTACCGTTATGCTGCCAGTGTTACATAGGTTTTTGTATAAATAAGTGATTAAAACAAGATGTTTAATTGAATTTTTTAACCGTCTAAAATAATATTTGGAAGGGTTGTCATGGTAATTTGATAAAAAAAATAGGTTGGATTAGAGGGGGTGGGATTTTGATGATCTATCAAAGGGAGCATCAGCTCAAAAAGATTGGGAGCCACTGTTCAAACCACAAAGAGAATGTTGAAAAAAATTATCCACGTTCTTCGTTGAAAAAGCCGAAATCATTACATTTTTGCTTTTGTTAGAAAACATTGTTGTTCTATATTTGTATGTTTTTTTAGCACAATGTTTTACTACATGTTAAGGTTATACACATATTTACTATTAACGCTTATAGGCTAGGGATGAGGAAGATTGAATGTTGAATAAGTTTGCCCACACTTGCTTTAAAGGAGAGTGGGAAAACATTTTGGAAAAACCAGCCTCAGTACACCCGACAGTGATTTGAGCCCTGGTCTCCCTGTCACAGGCCGTCTAGTACAACATGATATTGACATATTAGACCATACCGCTACAGAAGCATGCTATATTTGTAGTGTATTTAAATATTATCAACAAAATATTTCAAGTAGTTTTGTTAGGCAGAGTAGTGATCGAAATAAACAATATGTATAAACTATTGCTAACACAATTTATAGCGCGACCGGTACATCGTTTGGCTGGAACATGACTAGCGGTTTATTATTTGAAAAAATATTTAAGATCAAATTCATAAGATATGTGTCGGCGTTATAATGAACTACAAATATAAACAAACATGGACGTTTTGATGTTAATAATTGAACTCCAACAAATTTCATGTCTAGATATTTTACACGTGGAAATGTATATTTTATTGTTGATGAAATAAAGCGTAAGTTTGGTGTTTTGTGTGTGTAATAGTTGTAGTTAATGGGGCTGTATAAGTTATGAGTCTTATACTTCACAAAGACAAGGGTAATATCATGAAGTAAAGAGAAGATATGTTTGTGTAATGTGCTAAATAGAATTTGGAATGTGGATATTCAAAGGTGTGCAAATTTATATACCTGATTAACTCAAATGAGTCATTCAACGGTAAAGTTTAGAGAAGAATTCATAAATAGACATTTATTGGCTTGACAGCAATAAGATTTGGTGTGGTTGGTGCTGTGTACCATTTATACGGTGGGTCTGAGGTAGAATTAAAAGTATTGAAACACTGACATATACCATTGAACTGGGCATCATATGTGTGGACAATCTTTGCATAAAGTGGACAACAATGCAGTCGACGAATGAACAAAAAAAGGAGATATCTCAGAGGAAAGAAAATCATTAAGCAATATTTACTTTTAGAAATAAATGGTACGACATAATCGCAACAAGTCTATTATATTGTTTACAATAGCTTCGAAGATATTTTCAAAAATAGGCTTTGCGTAGACTACCCTTAAGTATGATTACCTCATGAAAAGCATCAACTTATTATTCATAATAATCACTATCTATAATTCACATTTCAAACCAAATTGTTTTATGTATTTAACAAAATTTACATTTTCAAAAATAAATTATTTGTAAACTGCCCTAAAATTATTTTTTTGTTTTTTGTAAAAATAGGGACGTATTTTTATTTATCATGAAAAACCTTTACCAGATTGCTATTTTCAGTTCAATTTTTAAGGTCATTTTAAAAAAGATTTAATTATCTATTTATTATCTAAGGTATACTACACTTACATTAATTTATTTTAGATAACAAAGATATATTATTATTGTATATACTATTATGTTAAATACACACCCGATACACATAATGAACTAAATCACTAAATAAGTTTCTAAAATTATTCAAATTAATAAAACAAAGTAGTTAGTAGAGTACCAAAAAAAGATTATCTCTCCCAAAAAACAATAAAATCAGCTTAACTTGCCATGTTCAATACAAACACTCCCCTGATATACATTTTAAGGAAAAATCAGTATAGCCATTTTCAAAATAATTCAAATTTTAAAAATAACTCATCAATAAATGACCCTTTATAAAATTACTACCCAAAGCCACGAATACAGGTATATTTGTAATATCAAACACAGTCAAGGTACTCATTTGAAACAAAAGAGTTATAGCCATTTTAAAAATATGTTGGGTTTTTGAAAAAATACTATTCAGTAAACTACCCATAAATGAGTATGTAGCCCAAATACAAATATGCAATATTATTTTTGGTATCAACATTCAAGATACCCATTTGTAACAAAATCTTTAGTTTGAATCCACTATAACATATTTTAAGTTTTTGAAAAATCTGCCATCAGTAAACTAAACGTGTATTAGTTTTTACATAGAAATAAATTATACATTGTTGTTTGTCATAGGTACACCACAATATCTGTATTTACATTATTAACAAAAATCGTCTAAGTTATATTCGAAATATTTAGTATTTTCCAAAATTTGCCAACAGTAAGATATCTTTCAACGAATTTTTGCCCATAAATCAATAATCTACAATTCTATTTGATATATAAAACAAATCCTAGATATGCATTTTAAACAAAATTATTATAGTAACCAACAAAGAATATGTAATTAAAGAACATTACCCATCAAAATTACTAATAGTATAGCTAAGGTGATTTTTGTTATAGCCCTATAAAATCTAAATATCAAATTTGAGCAAAATTCATCCAGTGGTTTCGGATCCGTGGCCAGGGACAGGCTGACAGACCGACACGGGGACAGATATAATTGTAAATTGTAAATATTTTTTTCACAATAAAAGTACTTTCTCTTAGTATGAGAAAGTAAAATGCCTCTAGTGATTTGATTCAAAATGGGTATTTAGTTAAATTCTTTACATTCTCGTTAGTTTTTCTTAAAAAAAATACATTTTTATAATAGATTGTTGAAGATTGATTTCTGTAGATTTTGAATATTTTGGAAAATATATTTATACTGAATCAATTCAAAATTTATATTGGGGGCCTATTTTACATGATAATGAATGATACATTTTTATTTTTCTATAGTAAAATAATTTAAAGTGGTTATATAAAATATTACCATTTTTTTTAAATGTGACCTGCCTCAGTGGCGTAGTTGGCTAACGCGTCAGTCGGGTTGAGCTAGACCACCGAGGACGGGGAGATCGAGGTTCGAATCTCGATCGGGTCAACTGGGGGTGGTTTTCCTAAATGGTTTTCCACCCTCCCTCCACGCAAATGCGGGTTAACTTCCTCTAAATTCAACCTTCACTAATTCCTAATCCATTAGTGTAATTAGTACTCAAGCGTATAACCTGAACGGGTAGTAAGACGCGGTGCTAAATAATAATAATAATAAATAATTTTAAATGTGTTGGAAAATTGAGTTCAAAGTAGATATCTCACAATAGTTTTTTAATTATTCAAGGGTAATTTACTGTAAACATATTTTGAACAATTTCTTCGGATGTAATACAAAATATAAGAAAAATATTGCAATTTCATCCTACCATTTATTTTTGTCTTTATTTTGATACGTAAAAGTCGTTAAGCATTATTAAACCAACAACAAATGTTTTGAAAACACATATGTATACAAGAAAATTGACCTTTCTTAGTATTATGGAGATTTAAAATGTACCTCTAATTTTTTTTAATGTGTTAAAGTCTTTTTAACCAATACATATATGTGAGATAGGTCAAGGAAATACTTTAAAAATATACTTTATATAATTTATCCAAAGTGTTAGAAATATTTTGGAAAATATTTTTAAAATTTTTGAAGCTTATAGTCAATTAGTATACAAGCCTATCAGTGACATGGGAACTTTACTTAAACAATTAAGATGCAACTTAATAGTTTATTAAAAGCCGAGACACTGAGCTTCCTCACTTACTCCAAGAAAGGATTTATTGAAATAAAAGGGGGTTTAAATCAGGGCTCTCTCGAAATTGCTCTAATTAGACACACGTTATTTTAAGTGTGGTTTGGTCAATAAAAAATATATGGTGCATGAGACATACTTTATCTAAAATAGAGACATTTACCTATAACTCGTAAGATTTAAGAAAGTAAATGACATCCATACAGAGACATGATGGGAACATATGCCTTCATGTTCTACCAAAGAGCATAAATGAAATAATATTACACACTTTTATAAAAAGATTCGGAAAAGATTAACATCTCGGTCAAGCAAATAGCATAACAATCAATTCACCCTTTTTAAATAGCTCAATAATATAATATATATGCTTATATCTCGGAAACTATTAGTTAAAGAGTGACCTGGAAGTCTAGAGTTAAGGTGTCTGACTTTTTTGGTGGGGGTCCAGGGTTCAATCTCTGATCCATGCACAGATTTATCTAATCGCCAAACCCCTTATTCACCTCTGATAAGACGTGTATTAATTACAATTTGTGAATGTGTGTAATGCCAGGCCTCCACCGTGGTTCGGATCCCACGTTAAACTGTAGGTCCTTCATTTCATCTCACAATCACCCAACCATTTCCCATCAGTGTTAGTGCGTATAACTCAAATAGGTAGAAAGACGTGGTGCTAATAATAATAATAATATTGGATGAAAAATATATCTTTAGTAAAAGTGTTATATTTTAAATATTACTATAACATTAGAATAATAAATTATTTTGTATTTCAAATAGTTGGGTATATATTATTAAAATTTGGAATTGCCGCTGATGTAAGATATCATAAAACTCATTTTCATGGTAAGATATGGTTTGCTATTTTATCTGTAATGATAAACAGTGCCTAAATAGGAAATTTATTCAAAATTGATAAAGCATCTTTTGAAGCAATAGATTTTATTTATATCCGTCCTTCAGATAACTATAATTAATCTTAGGGTTGTGCATCTAATTCTAGAATTTCCTTAAGTGAATATTATAAAAACGCTAAATTCCTTGTTTTAGTGTGACTGGTAATCTGATTTCGGCTCCAAGCCAAGAAACTGGTGGACAGACAAACACACAAAAAAAACTGAAAATACGGCTCCATTAGGTTCTGACCCATGGTATATGCTCTATAATGCACAATGTTTCAGCTTTCTAAGTAATCTAGGGGTTTCTGGAGTCTGCAAAAGATACAAATACACACACACAACTTCGGAATTATATGTAGAAATTCACCTCTGATAAGACGTGTATTAATTACAATTTGTGAATGTGTGTAATGCCAGGCCTCCACCGTGGTTCGGATCCCACGTTAAACTGTAGGTCCTTCATTTCATCTCACAATCACCCAACCATTTCCCATCAGTGTTAGTGCGTATAACTCAAATAGGTAGAAAGACGTGGTGCTAATAATAATAATAATATTGGATGAAAAATATATCTTTAGTAAAAGTGTTATATTTTAAATATTACTATAACATTAGAATAATAAATTATTTTGTATTTCAAATAGTTGGGTATATATTATTAAAATTTGGAATTGCCGCTGATGTAAGATATCATAAAACTCATTTTCATGGTAAGATATGGTTTGCTATTTTATCTGTAATGATAAACAGTGCCTAAATAGGAAATTTATTCAAAATTGATAAAGCATCTTTTGAAGCAATAGATTTTATTTATATCCGTCCTTCAGATAACTATAATTAATCTTAGGGTTGTGCATCTAATTCTAGAATTTCCTTAAGTGAATATTATAAAAACGCTAAATTCCTTGTTTTAGTGTGACTGGTAATCTGATTTCGGCTCCAAGCCAAGAAACTGGTGGACAGACAAACACACAAAAAAAACTGAAAATACGGCTCCATTAGGTTCTGACCCATGGTATATGCTCTATAATGCACAATGTTTCAGCTTTCTAAGTAATCTAGGGGTTTCTGGAGTCTGCAAAAGATACAAATACACACACACAACTTCGGAATTATA
This sequence comes from Timema bartmani, assembly GCA_902151455.1. Lineage (NCBI taxonomy): Eukaryota > Metazoa > Arthropoda > Insecta > Phasmatodea > Timematidae > Timema > Timema bartmani. Next base: position 75,470 of record CABFWB010000853.1, read on the forward strand.
TGTAGAAATGCTCTGGTTCTACGGTAAGGAATAAAAAAGGTATAAACAGTTAAAGAAAATAGAGTTATCAATTCAGGCAAATAGAAATGTGTGAGCAACAAGTTTTGTTTTATATAAATTACAAAAGTTTTATAAAAGTAGGTAAATTAGTTTGAAAAATAATTTCCTAATTTTTTTAGTAAAGTTCCAAAGATAACGAGTTTTAATCTAAAATAATCTAAGCTTTATACATTGTAAGATTTCCTTCATAGGTTAGAGGCCTGATGTAGGTGTTGACCACATTGCACACTTATTTATATTATTTTTTTCTTTTCATTTCCCTAAAAAGTATGACGTCACTGCTTTCCCTTTGTTCTTTCTCTCATGTAGCTCGTTGTTTCATCTTTTCAGTAGCTTTTGTGAAGATTTTTTTTCAAACCCGCACACACAAACACACACACACACATATATATATACATATAAAGAAGAATACAAAAATAGAAAGGCGGCTTCTTTGTGCTCATTCGCCTCAATCGTCTTTTCTTCTATTTCCCTCTCTTTTCCTCTTTACGTAGTAACAGCTGATGGAAAATTCGCAATGAGTTGTGTGGCACAAAGATTAGTTGTCAGGGTCAAACATTGCCTTCAAAGAGAAACACTTTGATAATATGGCTTACTGTATGTACTCTTTTCAAAGTATTTTTTTTAATATAACCTTTTTTTAATCTTGAAATAAAAGTTAAAAAAAAGGATGTATTTCTTTGTCAAAAGATAATTTTAGCTGATATTTTATTTTAACATATGGAACGGTATTCAGACATAAATATTTTAATATATTTACTTTTAATACTTAAATATTTCACTATATATTTGTAGAAACTTATTCTGTTGGTTTAGTCATGGAAATTTAATTCAAGAAACAACATAGACTTCATTGAGGGCCGCTTTATGAAACGAACACTACATATGAAGGATAGTTACTATGTTAAGGTACACAATTTACTAAAAATCATTAATGATACTTAGTCATCAGTAGGTTACAAATGTTTACGGTTATAATGATAATATTATTTCATTTATCTGTTTATGCTCTACCTGACTTAAGGTAAGGATTCAGGGAACGCCATAAAAGGTCAGTTTTTTTCAGTTTTTACAGCAAAACATTGTTGTGCTCAGTTTAAATATAATATTTCTTCTATACATACGTAGAGTTTAATTTTCTCCACACGATGCCCTCATCAGTAGTTGATGAATATCTGTAAAAGGTGTCCTGAAATTTCATGAAAACATTTTATATTGATTTAAAAAGTTTATTAGATAATGCTACTATGCTCATGAGAGAGATTTAACCACTGTTGATATCACCATGCGTAGAAAATTAAACTCAATGTTTGTATAAAATACATGTTTGATTTAGATTGACAAAAAAGTTTTCCTATAAAAAACCGCAGAAAACACTTAGCTATTCTCGCATTCACTGCAGCCCCACCTTTCAAACCGAACAAAATCCATTTGGTCTCCATAATTTTCACCCCCTTGGATTTAGGGTAGTCACACCATTAATAGAGTTGGGGGTTGAAGGTGTTAACTCTTTTTAGGAACTACTAGTAAACGTAACTATTTATATAGGGAAGGTAAATGAATGGACCAGAGCGTGGTTGACAGTATTTAACGCTTTAGGAATTTATATAGAACTAAATGGTCTATAGCGGAGAAAAGTGGGGAATCTTTATTAAGGAAGTACTAGTAAAATTTCAATTACCTAATAAACACATTCAAAATATAAATCGTATTTATATAAATATATTAAAAAATTATAGTTACTTACTTGTAACTTTACCACATAATTATAACAACATATTCACAAGCTGAAAATAGTTTATTTACTAATATTATTTTTAATGTCAACTATTATTAATTCACAGTATCTATTTACTAATTTGAAAACCTATTCAGATAAGATTATAATAAAATAAAACTACTGTTTAGGCATCGAAACAGGTCCAAGTTATTAAAACAAGTTGTTGGGTCATGGTACAAAATAACAGAGCCAATCAGTCTTTTAGCTATATAATAGTTTTCACTTAAAAATAAACATGAGTTCAGGACCTCATTTCCCATTAGTAATAACAATATCTAGGGGCTAAGAGACTTTCTGGAATTCTAAAGTAGGACTTAAAAACACCCAGAAAAATCTATTTGAAAAATAAGGGGGGCTAATAATAATGCAGCTAAAACTACAAAATTATATTTCACTAAACAATTATTTCTACAATCTAGGTTACCTATAAGATCTTTGGAGAGTTAATCTTTACTAGGCTTCCCATTGCAGCAAAGTCTTTAATAATCCCATGTATCATTTTAAGAGTAATTTCATTCTCAATACACAGAAAAGCCAAAGACGTTAGGCAATCTTGTTTCATAGATAAAAGCACACAGCTCTTGATTTGTTAAGGCTTAGAAAATGATATTTCTCCTCCATTTGATCCAATTATCAAAAGATACATTCTCAAAGCAATATTTATATTTAGAAAAATTGTAGCAAGTTTATGTTTAATTTGGGGTTGTATTATTCCTGTTGCAGATATTATGTCCTGTACAACGTAGAAAAACTCACAAACTATAAACAAATATTTTATTCTATGTTTGAAGAATATATGTTGGTTAAATTTCTGGTTTCATATTAAACTTTTTATATGATAAAGAGTTGTTTGCAAGAAAACTGAAGATATTACGTAACATGCTGTGTTCTTTTTTGTTATGTATGGTAAGAGTAAGTCCACAATGATAAAAATTCTATATTATAAATGCATATTTTGCACTTAATTTTGGTTACAATTACTCTGGTGTTTAATCAAACAGTATTTTGCTTTTACTCTTACAGCATTTGCATTGTTGTAATCATAATTTGAAGAAAAATTATTTTTAATGATTTCAAAATATTATCTTTGTCATGAACATAGCCAAAATCCAGAAAGTCGGTCATATAATTCCGCAATAGCACACAGCTAGATTCAAGGTCTTTAGATTGCTTTATTTAATTTATCAATGTATTTAAGAAGATTTTCCCAAATTACTCTTATTAATGCTATTTTAATGATTTTTTTAACAGTCTGCTTCGTGAACCACTGTTATTTTATATTCTTCCCGTTTTTAAATATCAACCAGTAGTGCATGAATATTATTTTAATTTATTTTCATAAATTTTGCAACATCGTAACATCAAACAACAAATAATATGTAAAGCGATTGGAAACTAACGAAAAAATTAATTGAATATTTCTGCAGAACTGGTTCTTCTACCAATAGAGTCAAACCTGTGAATAAAATTAATTATATCTTCTGATTGGAAAAATGTTTGAAATCTGAGGATTATCAAAATATTTCAGAAATAAGCTTTTAATTTTACTCGACGTCTTTTGTTTTTTATTTTGAAATAATATTATTCATGTTTTCGCTTAAAATCAAAATACATTCTATGTTAGGTCTAGCTCAGTCAATACAATATATAGCTCATTAGTATGTATTTAAATGTCACACGTTTGATACACACTTTCACTAAGTGCTGAAGAAATAATATTACTCAAACAATTGAGGTGGTTCAGCATTTTATGAAAGTTGAAACTTGAGTCACTTTAATTGACTTAATTTCCAAAAAAAAGTGGTAAATTAAATTACAAGTTTGCAATTATTATAGCCAATTTTGTAATAAAAATACCTAAGGCATAAAAGCGCCAAAATATTGCTTGCATGAGCTATAAAATAATTACAAAACATTGTCGCTGCAAAATCATATAAATAAGGCGGTCACATTTTGTGCATAGTAATTTTGGTCATATTTTATATTAAATTAATATCTCACACAATTTTTCACTATGATTCATCTAGTTTTAATTTATTAATGATTAAATAATTGTAGCTAGATTATTGTTTTTATTTAACGTAAAATATTTTAGCAACTAAATCTCAAATTGATGATTATAATATTTTTTTTTTCTAACATCCCACCCAAGACGATAAATATGTCCTGTTCAGTAGGTCTGAATCTAAAACCTTTCAAGATCGTGAACGCCCCGGCTAAAGAAATGACGTTGGTTGCAGGAATGGATGACTCTCCAGTGACTCTGTGTAAAACATAAAGAGGCCTTCTACCCTTTCTCTTACCAGTGTATGGGTATGACCACACCATGCGGGGAATGAGGGAGGAAATTAGCCATATCCATCCTACGACCACACAGCTGCTGGGTACGGTCTCATTCCTCCTACTCTTGGTTGGATAATCTCGTGTCCATCAGTGTTTTTTATGGCTAAGTAGAGGAAAGTGACCAAGATACGGAACCAGAGAAGAAGGAGAGAAAGAAATAACAAAGAGGAAACCAAACGTAGAAAAGAAGGAACTAGGGAATATATTCAGAAATACTCTTGACCAAAAAGGAAAATGAAATTTACTAAAAAGGTGGAAAATTTAAGAAGTACTAACAGAGAATTAAGAGACAAATACATAGAAACACAATACTAGAGAAAATAAAGAAAAAAGGATGTATGTAAACGGGGATAGAGAATCAGCTAAGTAGAGAAAGATGGAGAAATATAAGGGTGGACTGACAAAAAGCCACAACATAACCAAAAAGTTGTCTCAATGGGTTTTTAGGTCCTTGCCATCTACATGTGTATTTTTCTCTCTTTCGTTTTTTGTTTTTGGTTAGTCCCACCCCCTTTTTCATGGCAAAACTCTATGTAACCTAAATTTATACGATCCATTTGGAGAGTTATAAAAAGAAAGGGTTGTATGTGCTGACCGACGTGTAACTCTTTGCTTCTACCAAATGGATTTGTTGGAAGATAGAAAATGATCTTCTTTTATCTTTTTTTTCCACTGGTGCCACAGAAAGTAACTCATGCTCTGCGACAGAGTACTTGGAAGTGGAACAAACAACTCGACACTTTACACAAATTGTAAGGTTAAAAATGTGGTATGGGGCTACTTTTTATTAAATTTCTTTAAGGTGTAGTAGGTAAAGCAACAAAAAAAAATTAATGTTTGATTATTAATTTAAAATGTAATTTTTTATCTCTATTTAATAAGTCCAAGGTCCTTATTGAGATACAATATTTATTCTTTAAATACTATTTGGCATAAAATTCGTTTACTAATATTTTATAGTAAAACATTTACTTTAGGATCTATGAACTTAGTAAAAAATTATAATATTGTAAACATGAGAAGCTGCTAAAAATTTAATAACTAATCTATTATTATATAACACACCCTCCACACTTATTTATTTATTTATATATTATAACATTTACTAATTATATTTTTTCTTTTTAATTAATGGAGTAACTTTGATGACACATTTTTTAAAGGTTTCTCGTTCAATTAGGCAAATATTTTTGGTTTAACTTAAGCTCATCAAATTCAATTCCCTATAAAAACTCTACGTCATTTGTAAAAACTTTAAAAAAAAATATTATTCAATCAATTTGTTATTCTAACACATCATTCAGATGAGATTGCCTCAAATAGCTTATAACATATTTTTTAAGATAAATAAGTGGAACTTATGGATAAATATGGGAGTACATTACCACTCTAATAGAGTTGTTGGGCTCCACATGGTCCCAAAGTCGTGAAAGTAAAATTATAATGTGTTCTTTATAGGAATATCCCCATGATTTCCTATTGATTAAAAAACAAGTAAATATATTTTCTACACACTAACGAGTAATAAACTCTCTTCAAATACTGTTTTAATACTCGGTTATACAGCTATTTTGTACCTTCTATATGCAATTGACAATACACTTTGATTTAAAGATAAATATAGGCAGTAGTGAGACGTCAAGGTAGGCCGGATATGCTCATTTTTCTCAAAAGGTTTTGTGAAATAGATGGGAGATAGAACGTTTATTGGTCATTTTTCTTAAATCGTTGTGACATGTAAGCAAGCGCGAGAAGTGTATGTGTGGTTTCCTTTTGGCAAGATAAGCTGATACCATTCCGCCTAACGCACTCGGAGAGTCAGACCTGCGGGGAGCTATGGAGGTTAATGCGTGAGCAACTGCAAAGGCGACCTGAAAGATGGCTATCCTCAACTCGTGATTGTTACATTCTGACTATACAAAGTCATTTTAAACAAAATTCTAAAGGAGTAATGGAAAATTTTCATAACCAAATTACACTTAAGTTAATTTATTTTAGAAAACAAAAATTAACAGTTATGAATTATGTCAATTAGTATCTACATAGCAATTTTGAACAAAATGGTTTCTAATATAATTTAAAAATTATTTTTCAGATATCATCAATCTGTAAATTACTATTAAATAATTCATTTTAAATACAAACAAATATTTATTGAATTATCTGTATTTTAAAGATATTATTAGATAACTAACTATTTGAACTAAATCTTTGTAGCTATATTTTTTCATAATATTTCTTATTTGTAAAAAATAAATGAGATGTTAACTATTCTTAGTGAATTTTTTCACGTGACCAAACATACATTTTTATTTGTAATTTAAAACCCTCCCTGAAACATATTTTAAACAAAATAATTAAAGCTATTTTAGAAAAGTTTTGAATTTTATAAAACCATTCTTTAATAAACTACCCTTAAAAAGTTTAAAAAAATATATATTTACAGTACTATTTGTTAGGTTTAACATTTCTTTTAGGTAGTATAAAAGCATTGTTACCACTTTCTAAAAATTTGGAATTTTCTAAAATTACTCATAAGTAAACTACCCTTAATGTAAGTGTTATGGTAAAAACAAAAAACTTGATCTAAAGTACAAACATAGAAAGCCTAAATATTAAGTTTGAACATAATTCATCAAACTCTTTTAGATCTTGTCTCAGAAAAAGACATACACAGACAGAATGACAGACAGTGTATGGGAACAACCATAAATGTAGAATCCACTTTTTGGTTTCAGTAATATATAAAACATAAAGATTTATCATATTATCAAGTTCAAAAATGTCATTACTACAATACTTTCTCTTTGTTTGAAAAAGTAAAAAGAGTAAAAGATGGAAATTTAAAGGATATATTTATAAAACTTTGTGCAGTATGCTCTGCTGAGAAAAAATGAATACCAAATATGGTTATTTAATAACACTTTGATTTTAAACACGCTAACAATATTTTGGCATCTGATGAACAATATGGTCTGATAGAACACCTCTGGACAAAACACCACGACACAATTACGTGTTCATATTACCAATGTGTTTGATACCCAGCCCAACTATATGTATTTTTATTATACTAGTGAAATATATAGGAATGAATTATTATTTAAATTAAACTTACCCACATTTGGGTGGAGGTATAGGGGGAATATATTTAATAAATACCACCCCCAGTACATCCAAACTATACTTGAACTCCAACATTCCCACCACTGGTATATAAGACTAGATGAGCCTTACATGTAATCCGCATAGCCAATGATACGGGATATTTTATAATATTAGTAGAGTTTAAAAACATATCAAAGACTTGATTATATATATTTACAAATAATCTTCTCAAAATTAATATACCTACTGTACAGATGTATGTTGATAGTTTTAAAATAGGTTTGAAGTTCGTATTTAATCAAATGAAGTGTGAAAGTAGACTCATCTGTTAAAGCGGACCCTTAAGTTCTTTGACTTTATTTTAAATGTAAACGATATGATACCCATAAATAAATGTTGAAGTTTTATAATAAAAAATTAAAAAGCCCATAGCTGTGTTCATAAGAACAAAAGCATCCATCTCATCTTGACTGATTTGCAGGTAATTAAGCGAGTGTTGCTTGAATCCCATATGGGTGTATATAGTGTTTACTACTCTCCACTCAAACAGATATGAGTAGGCCTGATCTTCCAATGAATTCTACCTTCCTAATCCCATCCACGTAAGCGGAAATATAAGAATATCCTCGAGGGATATTAAGAGACAGAACTATGTTAAAAAGCACACTCACAGTGAATATCAAGCATTGCACATATTATATATATATATATATATATCAAGCATTGCACATATTATATATATATATATATCAAATATATATATATATATATATATATTCAATTAAAAATATATTTGCTAAACAATGCCTGTTTATTACTATTATTATTTCAATATTAAAGAAATGTATATTTAATTACTTATTTTAAAAGTATTTTTAAATATTACTTTTTGTAAACAGTGGTCCTACCTAGTAAAATATATTAATCAAATCTTCGCTCATGATTATTTTTTCACTATCTTACAGATAGAGAAAGTATTGTGATCGTCAAAAAAATCGTACGCGAGATTTTGATGAATCTTGACGTTTCATGACTCCCTGAATCCAAAATATGATTTTTGAATTTACGTCTGTCTGTCTTTCTCCTACTATGGCCTAAACTATTTTACCGATCGGGCTAAAACTTGGTATCTAGGGTTTTCATAGGGTTGCCCCGAAAGGTTTAGAAAGTTGGATATCCATCCATATATATATATATATATATATATTCAATTAAAAATATATTTGCTAAACAATGCCTGTTTATTACTATTATTATTTCAATATTAAAGAAATGTATATTTAATTACTTATTTTAAAAGTATTTTTAAATATTACTTTTTGTAAACAGTGGTCCTACCTAGTAAAATATATTAATCAAATCTTCGCTCATGATTATTTTTTCACTATCTTACAGATAGAGAAAGTATTGTGATCGTCAAAAAAATCGTACGCGAGATTTTGATGAATCTTGACGTTTCATGACTCCCTGAATCCAAAATATGATTTTTGAATTTACGTCTGTCTGTCTTTCTCCTACTATGGCCTAAACTATTTTACCGATCGGGCTAAAACTTGGTATCTAGGGTTTTCATAGGGTTGCCCCGAAAGGTTTAGAAAGTTGGATATCCATCCTTAAAATTAAGGGTAGTTTACTGAAGGGCAAAAAGAGAAAAAGTTGATTTTATCAAAATTGGCTCTAAAGATTTTAATTAAATTTCATTTTTAAATATTTATAAATATTCGAAACAAAATGGCTACTCTCAATATTTTGGAAAATTAATTTAAGGTTAAGTATTGCGACAGTAAAAAAAATCTAACCTGAATTGATGATGGATGTCGACATTTTTCCTTAAACCTCTTTGGAGAAATGTTTGTACAGCAATGATCTATCTCAATTTTAGACTCAATAGTCAATATTTACATTTTTTATTGGTCAAATTTATAAACGAGAAATTTAATATCAATGCGCTGACCTGAATATGTGCAACACTTAATAAAATGTCGATTGGAAGTCGAAATTTTATTAGGAAGTGTTGACCCTTGTGGAGCCAGTATTAATCTTTTTTATTGGTTCAAACATACAAATGAGGACATTAATTCTTTAAAAATTAAAATATAAAATTTAAAACCAGGACTCAAAAATTGTATTACATAAGTATAGTACAATTTTATTCTTGAGTTTTCTAGTGTATAATATTTAGTTTCACATATATTTCAAGTTATGATCAAATATCTCCATTTTTAAACAGTAGATCGATAAAGTCCGTGCGGGGTTCCGTACCATTTATTTTTAAAGTTGTTAATATTTGTGACCAAACTACAGATTATTTCTACAGCTATGGTAGCTATCTTTCCTTTCGGCACTAAATGGCTCATTTTATTCTACACCTTTCAAAACAAAACAAAAAATAAAAAACTCGTTACACGCCATAGTTTCAGAATATTAATCTCACAGTTCCCCGCTTCATTTTGTATGCATGCCGTAGTATGACGCACAAATTCCTGTCAACCTGTGCCGAGAATATTTTTAGCAAACTCGACCATACCGTACAGATTTAAAATTTTTCTTTTTAGCAAAATAGAAGCTTTCATATGTGCTGCGTGATTTCATAATCTTTTGAAAGCCAAAGATTCCCAAGTTCTCCATGCTTAAATTAAAGCTGTCACATCCTTTGAGGTATAATCAGGTTAAAATAAATTGTATTGCCCACTTTACTGTGAATGAGTTTAGTTCTATGTCAGCTCATAATATATATTTTCAAATATTTCCTCAAATATTTACACCAAGATAATAGTGATAATCATATATTATGTATATATGTTAACTCGTTAGAAAAGTAATAGTTAACAATTGATGAAATAAAATTAGAGATCTAATTACTTAATTTAGTAAGATAATAAAATATAATATTTCTTCCACAAGGTTATAAATATAGTGTATAAATACATGTTAAATTTCACTGAGTCTCACTACCATTTCTAAGGCTATGATTTTAAATGTCTAAAAAAAAACAATATTATTTTAATCGGGAACAAATTTATCCTGAGATTACGATGAATTTTTACGTTTTATGTGAATATAAATACAAAAAAGTGGATTTTACAATTTTGTCTGTCCCGGCCACAAATCCAATCAACTAAATGATTTTTTTCAAAGGTGATACTTAGATTATATAGGAAGATTATTTCTATTTGACCCTAGCCTTCAAATACGGATTTAAGGGAGTAGTTGACCACACCATATACCACCATTTACGTTTTGGATATAAATTCCTGATGAAAGTCTTTGAAAATTTGAGTTTTGTTAAAAACAATACATGAACAATTTAGTTTAAAATTTATATACAAGATGTTTCTGATCGCTCTGCCCGAAATTAAATCTCAGCATCTGTGAGCAGAAAGAAGTAGAACATCCTATTAAAAAAATTCCAGAAAAGTCATTTTGCACTATTAAATTAAAGTTAAATTTAGACTATATATATTATTACTAAATGTAATTTGGAGTTAGACGTGGCAACGCCGTGAGTACGCAACTGTAAGTACGTACGTGCGATACAGGTTGCATATCATTTGGCGGGTAGAACTGCCCGTCTGTGAGCAACGTTACTGAAGGGTGAGCTCACGTCAAGTGAAACCGACGGNGTTGCATATGATTTGGCAGGTAGAACTGCCCGTCTGTGAGCAACGTTACTGAAGGGTGAGCTCACGTCAAGTGAAACCGACGGACACCGTTGTGACCATGTTAGGGAGGGAGTTATTGAACTCTTATAGTGAAGTACCCCCTCCCCCTCCCATAGTCTGTCCCTTGTTGTACGCATACGTACTTATAGTTGCGTACTCACGGAGCTGTCGCGTCTAACTTCAAATTACATTTAGTAATAACACATATATTAGATGTTTCCGAATAATTGGCTGCAACAATGTTCTGTTATTTTACGCCCAGAGAAGCGGTGACTTAAGCTTGGGCTGATAATTTAAAAACACCTTCTATATAGAGCATTTTTTTAATTAGCAAGATGATGTACTGGTTTTTATGAGAAAAACTTAGTTAAGAGTAGTTTACTGAAAACTCAATTTTGAAAATTTTCTTCCAAGCTAGAATACACAATAATGAGAAACTTTATAATATTTGGTAATACCATTTTTACTTTCTANTACCATTTTTTTACTATCACCGTGTCTCACTACCTGTTCAGGTTATACGCATATATGATAATCTAATGAGGTTGGGATGAGGCAGTAAGCATTTTAGAGATAATCAACCCACATTTTGAGTGGAAATAATTTAGTAAAACCACCCCCATTAGACCCAGAAAGGTTTTGAACTTCTTACCATCATCGTCCAACCATTCTAACACGAAAGTGATACGTTATAACATATGACTAATGATGTGGGTCGTATTTAATTACACTAATGTAGTAAGGAAAAGGAATCCAGAATTTAGACGAAATATATAATTGTTAATCGTGTTTGGGATTTTAACTCTAAGCTCTACATCTCTGAAAATCCAGACCAGATCATATCAGCTTTAATCCCACGTGCCTATCAATGGAGGTGAATTTTTATTCCTAAGCATAAAACTAAATATAGGCTTTTTGCAGATATAAACCATCCTATAATGTCCATACATCTTCAAAAATTTTGAAAGAACATGTGTTTGAAAATAATATGAATATAAACGACTTATTCCAGATTTAGGAATAAGTAGGATAGTCTTAGAGGGGTTTCAACAGCATTGGTGTAGAGAAAATATGGGAAAATCATATGTACCCTACTTAAATTTGAACCTTGATCTACCTATCACTGGCAGTTCCTTCTATTGTGAGCCGGTTGTTTTAGACCAGTGGTTTCAAACTCAATCCCTTGGCAGCGTCACTTTCAAGTTTCCAAGGAGCATAAGGGGCTGCATAAATTTCTTACGAATAAATATCAATTTAAAACTTTACTTATAACTTTTCACTAGATATGAATAGTGTTCCTAGCTATCGGTAAATAGTTAAAACCAACTAATCATCGGTTACTTTTAATTATATCACATTGTATCACTGTTAATTTTTTTATAACAACATATTTTCACTTGAATTTTTAAAAGAGTCAAAAAATTTACTAACTAGATGCGGTGAAGAAAATATTACATTCTCTGACCAGAAATATGTGCCCGATTTTCTGTCACTAGTTTGTCAATATTAGGAATAATCCCCTTTATTTTGTAATCACGAATGCGGGCCGCAAAACAGTCAGTGACGGGCCGCGAGTTTGAGAGCATTGTTTTGGACAGTATTGTCATCAATGTTGGGGGAAATGTTTGTTGTAAGTACTAGTATAATTTCTCTCTATTCTTTATGTTCCTTCTTTTTGTATCTAGATAAAAGATTATGAATTTAATTGAAAAAGAGTGTCTACCTGCCCAGCGACGGGTCAAAATAAAAGATTCTCTTAGTAGGTTTATAACATATTATAAAAATCTGATATCTTAGTGGAACTATGTGTTTAACAAATGTTTAAAACTACATATTAAATAATAAATATTATGTGTTAGTTTTTAAATTTTATTTTAAAACTCTCTGTTCAGGCTGAATACACTTAAGTGCGCTAACAATGAGGTGATGAAGAAGTTATAGTTAAAAATATGTACAATTATACAAGAAGGGAGGATTGAGAAATATAGAAAAAAAAATCCATTTTTGTAGAATTATGACATGCTCTTAACTGGTGAACCAGTTTAAACACGTCTTACATTTATGTCATGTGCCCATAAATGTTAAATAGCGATTGTTAGGTTTATCTTTATATTATAATAAGGTCAGCGTTGGTGGTTTGGAGGTAAGGTTCTAGCTTCAAGACCCAATATCCATGGGTTCAAACCCAGTGGAGGTCGATGAATCTAGTTTTTTTTTCGACAATAATCCTTAGCACAACTTTATTCGGAGGGAAAGTAAAGAAGTCTTTCCCATGTTGATTGAGGAATGTAAGATGACCCTGTAAATTATGTGAAAATAACTTTCCGTCAAAATTGGTAGGTCTTTTCGAGCGCGCTCTTAGAAATTCAGTGTAGAAGAAAACGGGATGCCACTACAGTTCATGAACTCCCCTACTCCATGGAGTTTCTACCAGAGGGTGCAGGCAGCACTTGCCAGCCGAGGGGTTGAATGCATGTTCATCTCAGGATGAATAGAAATCATACCAAATAACCATTGAGTGGTTGACTTAAGAAGAATGCATAAAGAACAGGCTCTCACAATAAAAGTGTAATGGTAGTGGCAACAACAAAAGTTTTAGCCAAGAATGCAGTTTTGAACTAAATTTACTATAAATAACCGAAGCATTTCCATGCAGGAGCTTATATCTCTCTAATTATATTCATGAGTTAAAAATATGTCCCTATGAAACCATTTGTATATTGTAAGAAAGAAAGGATTTGTCTATAAACAAGTTTTTTCAGACCCAAAAAGGTTTATTTACCTTTTTATTGAATCATATATAAGCTTCCTCTCTCTTTTTTAAAAATGTCGGAGACAATTCGTATGGCATTTGTATAAAATAAAATGCCCCTAGGATTATGGCTGTAATGGAAAATAATGTCATCGTTGGACGATTACAGCTATCGTCAATAATTGGTTTACTTGTTTTGGGTTGCTTTTAAAATTAAAACGAAAGAGAAAGAGTTTTTTTTTTTTAGGAAAAAGAAGAAAANACGGTTGGTGAAGGGAGGGGGGAGGGCGGTTTGCCCCCATCATATCCGCAAGGATTAGTCGGGTGATGGAGGTAGGGATTGGCTAAGGGGGAATGTGGGGGATTGTCCACTTCGTAACCAACGACGTGTCTCTGTGGATTCGAAGATAAAAAATATGAGTTGTACTAAATCCTTTATCGTGTGGCTTATTTACGGGCTTTCATAAGAGAGGGGGGAAAAAATTATACAAATAAATAGGACATCTTATATTATAGAACATTAAAAACAAATGTTGTTAAATAGTAAAATACTCCTTCATACCATGTTTTAACAATAGTATTCAAATATTAGAACAACAAATATTACCTTAGGAAACTACTTTATAGAAAAACTCAACAAAATAATTGTGGAGAGGCATTTAAAGACATTGTTTTAATTCCTTGCAAATATTTTCCAACCAATTTAAAGCCTTTTCTGTTGTCTTCTTGTAACCTTCTTCTTGTTTGTTTGTTTTCATTAGACATTTTAACAACTTAGTTATTGGAAGCGTGCTGATTTTGGTTATAACCACAGGTGATCCAAATAAAGAACAATGTCCGATACCAGATTATTGAACGTCTATTAATTGGTAATAGCTGATAAGCTTTGTTGAATATTTAAGGTTTACAGGTTCGGGCTATGTTATAATTACAGCTGATGTATAAAAAACGTCTGACACAACTGTTTAGTTTGATGTGCAAGCAAGCACTATCATTCTCGATTGACCCAAAGTAAGTTAGTAAAGTGAGTGTCGAAAAGAGAATGAATGTTGAATTGTGGTCCCAACAGCGTGGAAAGCCAGAAAGCAGGACCACGTGACCTGCCCACTAGCGCCACACACGGTGGGCCCAGAATCCAACAGCGTGTGGTGACGTCATACTCTACAATTTGTGCAAGATTTTTGTTCTTGTACAGTAATTAATCTTAACACCCATCTAAGATATATATAGCTTAACTACGATAATAGCCGCTTTAGTGGCTGCATGGTCTAAGGTGTCACTCTTGCGCTGGTTTTGTCTGCCAATGACGTGGAGATCGGAGTTCAAATCCCAGTAAGGTATAGTGAAAGTGTTATTTCTCAGAATAGTTTCCCAATATTCCTTATTTCAAGTACGGGTACACTTCCTGTATATTCAACCTTTCTCATCTTTAACATTATAGAATAGTTATTGAATTTGTGGTACGATCAAAATATTTAAAATGTGATATAAAATTAATATTTTAGAGTAAAGTTATTATTCTTTGTTTGTAGAGAGAGAGTAAAACTACCTTTAATGATAACCAACCTTATTACGTTAAGCCGGGATTAAAAGCCCATCATCCACGTCACTGGCAAACTATGATTAAAATAACTGTTATTTAGTTCACATGCACAATGATGCAGGTAATAAGACTCTAAAAAAATTGCAGGAATTTGTCTAGCCGGATGTATTGTCTATCTTCCTCTTTATGAGCATTATGAATAACTTTGTGAGTTTGTCATAATATCTTCTACTTTCTCATAAAAATAAATATTTTAATTTTTTTTTAAATACAAATAATTGAGGTTAGTGTTCAAATGCCTTGGAACTACTTTTAAAAATGTTAAGTTTCCTAAAAAGTAGCTTTAACCATTTTCTTCAAATTTTCATCTGAAGAGTGTTTCATCTGCTTTATACAGGATGAGTAGTAATTCGTGGATACGGACAATACTACATGATTAGGTGGGTTAATATAACTTGAAATTACTCTTTGCAAAAAATCCGTTCATTCCATACCTTTTGATAAAAAACAATTATTTAAGAGAGGGGTGATGTGGTAACGCTGTGCCTAGAGTTTCTTTCACTGGCGATTAGACTTAGACAGAACTGTGAGGTATCAATGAACTACACACACATACATTATTATTATTAGCACCGCGTCTTACTACCCGTTCGGGTTGTACGCACTTACACTAATGTGCAGTGGTAGGGTGATTGTGAAATGAAATGGAGGACCTACAGTTTAACGTGGAATCCGAACCACGGTGGAGGCCTGGCATTCCACACATTCACAAGTTGTGATTAATACACGTCTTGTCAGAGGCCAAGGAGGGGTTTGGCAATCAGATAAATCTGTGCCGGGACCGAGGATTGAACCCCGGACCCTCAGCACATAAGTCCAACACCTTACCCCTAGACCACCAGGTCACCTAACACACACGTACAATACTGGTATATGGCCATGGGAGCATCTGACATCCGAGCTGGACCTGCGGTGCAGTTGTATGTTGATCGCTTCTCCAGAAGATGCCATCCTAGATTTAATGTGTTTAGTAGTTTGGAACACCGTTGTCGGGAGACAGGTCAAATGGGATCAGTTCCATGAGTGGATGCAGGAGGGCCACGCAGGTAGTGAAGATGTAATATCTTCCTTCCAGCAACAGCCTGCGTAGCTCCCATGACGTAGCACAAGCTATACACATGTAACGTTGATCAGTTCTGCAGGCTTTGCGTGATAAGGAGCTACCACCCACACCATTACCAAGCAACGCAGCATCTTTTCCCGTCTGTTCTGCTTTGCCCGGTAAAGTGTTGGCCGTAGTCCAACAGCAATATACTGCGTATCCGGACTAAATTGGGCACACTCTGTGGACTGATGAAGCCTGTTTCACCTGACAGGGAATGGATTAAGGCCACAACAAAACAATCACCTGTGCGCAAGCATTATCCCGAACACCACTCGTGATCCTGAGTATTAGTACTCAATCAGCGTCAAAGTATGCCCCGGTATTGTTGAGGATGTGATTGTGGGCCTCTATTTGCTACCAGATCTTTTAGATGCCGTCTGTTCCCTGACGCAGTATTTTCTGGCTAAGTTAAGATAATTAGTGATAAGATAACCTCTGTAGTGGCCCGGGCATCCGTATGGACTTGTACTATTTGTGGTATTTCACTAACTCAAATTTGTCCAACCTTGCACAAATTAGATAGGCATATTTCTTTAAAAAAATTTTCACCTTTAAAACAAAAGTATTACTTAAAGTAAGATAGTTGTAAAGATAGATCTTCACATCAGTAATTGAACATTTCTTTAGGGATGAATAGAATAGTGGATTCATCTGTGGTGGGTCCACAATCTAAGGAGTAAAATATTGATCTTCCACCGAATCAATGTTCAATGAGCTATGATCCATGATGGTGCTAAACTTAAATTAACACAAGGTAACCATTGACTTGGAGTTGTGATTGTAAATTTCAACAGGTTGTGTTGGATGTTATTTAAAAGGGTTGAATTTATCACTAGACACCAGTTTTCCCCAATTTTATTGAACAAATATTAATATCCACAAAATCTGCGTTTCCTCTACAGTTGGCCTCCTTGTTTTTATTCATTGATATAAATATTAATGCATCGTGTCAATAAAATAAAATTAGTGTAAGTAACAATAAGTTAAAATATAAACCTGAAAGTCAATCCAGGACTACTTCCAAGACTCAGCGTACATTTATCAGCACACATAGCTTGTTATTGTTCTCAACAACGACACGTGATCCCTTGAAACGCGCTCTTCTATTGTTTCGACACTTACTTTGTCGTTTGTCTTATCCTCTTGCTAGAGATTTTTTCCTTTGTATACGGTGTCACACCTGCGGACATTTTCATCCTTTTGTTTAAAGAAGCTTTACATAACAAACTTCACTCACTTTTTTCTCCAAGGTGTGTGTGTGTTGTGCTTAATATCGCACGGGTTTTCGTTTGACAAAATAAAAGTTTAAATCTCTCTATGCCACTTATTTGATGTGTGGGAAAAGTGAAGTGTGATTTTATAAACTTTTGATTGAATCCATAAGTTCTGTAAAAATAAGTCATTAATTCTCGAGGTATTTTTAAAAATATGATCATATAAAAATGTGCTCACACTTTTTAATTCATTTATTTTATCTCTGTGTCTCTAATAACTGTTTTGGCTCTACGCATAAATGTCAATTACTCTAATTAGATAAAGATGTAAAACTAAGAATATTTAAGGTAATCTACATTAATTTAATTGCAAAGAGAGAGGGAAACCATTTAGGAAAACCACTCTTAGTAGACCACGTCGGAATTCGAACTCCGATCTCACCATCATCAGGCCAGTCTGACACGAGAGAGACGCATTAGACCATTTGGCCACTCAAAAGGGGTGTTAAATACATTTATTCACATTTCTTTTTTATCAGTCTTTGAAATGGGTTTTAACATATAGGGTTGTAGTTACTAAAATATTATTGAAGTTTTCTAAGACTCAAATCATTATTTTGAGAATTTAAGTATTTAGTGTTATTGTACCGAGTTTGTACTCTTTACTCAGAGACACCGGGTTCCAAAAATGGTTAAACTTGTTCAATGTTTGGTTGCACATGATTTTGTGAGAAGTGGTTTTCTCTCCTGAAAGGGAACAAGCAACCGATACATCACATGACATTCGTAATCAATTATGAAAGTGACGTACAACAAAAATAAAAGCCTAACACTCACACCATTGCTACAAATAAAATAAACTATTTCTGATTTTAAAAATACTTTAACTCTTAAAATTAAATTAAACTTAATTTTCTTTTAGTAACAGTATGCTAGTTATATAAAAAGGGTGGGAATACAACATGACGGTTCATCAATTATATATAAATTTTCAAAAGGCCCATGAATAGGTTAAAATAAACAAAATATAACTAGTTTAAATTTTAGTTAAGATTGGGATACCCAAAAATCTTGTAGAGCTAGTTGAGGTACATATTAATGATACGCATGGGTACAGGTTGAATTTCACATATCAGATACTTTCGAAATAAATAATGGGCTTAAACATGGAGATGCGCTTTCCTTAATACTTTTTAATACAACCTTAGAATGTATTATTAGGATCAGACACCTTAGCTCAATCGGTAGCGTGTCTGTCTACTGAGCTAAGGGTCCTGGGTTCGATTCCAAAGGCCTCAAATTTGTCATTCGTTAAATGTGGGTTCACCCTTTCACAGTGATGATTAATGGCTGGGGTTTGGATGTTGGGGCTTTCCTAGTCGTAAGTTAGATTATAAGGCATACAAAGCTACGACAGTCTTAGCAGGCTGGTAATGGAAAATATATAGTTTGTATAATAAACTGACCCAAACCATAGACCGGAAATAGTAATGGATGGATAAATATTGGAATAATGCCGGCTAGTAGGGCAGGCCTGACATTAAACGATATGATGAAGATTTTAGGATTAGCAGATGAGCTGCTAGGCAATACTTAGGAAGCATTTGCAAGAAAAAATTACAGACACTTTATTAGACTGGGATATAAATAGACTTAGAAGTGAGTGCTGAAAATACTAAATATATGATCACACAGTGAACAAAAATTGAGAATGATAGTTTAGAGATTAATGCAAACAACATATCATTTGACAGGATTAGAGAGTTTATATATTTAGAAACAATTTAACAAGAATTAACAATATTAGATTGGAAATTAAGAAAAGGATGCTGTAGGGAAATTCATGCTATTACTTGGTCAGTTAGTTGTTGCCATATCGCCTGCTGAAGAGGAATGTAAAGCACAGCATGTACAAGCAAATATTTTACTGACCGTTATTTATGGGCGAGAAACGTGGTACTCTTACCTTATATGAAGGAAACAAATATAAGATGTTCAAAATCAAGGTGTTCAGGAACGTATTTGGTACAAAAAGGTAGGAGGTTACTATATACCCTATACTCTTAACAATACATTGTTGGGGGAATCAAGTCTATTAGATTATGGTGCCGTGTTCAGGGTGTCAACTAGCAGACCCAAAGATAAGAAACCATTCGGGCGACCTATACTCAGATGGGAGGATAACATTAGGATGGACCTGAAAAAGATAGGTTGTAATGATGTGGACTGGATCTAGCTAGCTCAAGATAAGGATAGCGTTAAATGAGGTGGACTGTATCTAGCTAGCTCAAGATAAGGATAGGGTGTAATGAGCTGTACTGGATCCAGCCAGCTCAAATTAGGGATATGGTGTAAAGAGTTGGACTGGATCTAGCTAGCTCAAGATAGGGATAGGGTGTAATGAGGTGGACTGGATCTAGCTAGCTCAAAATAAGGATAGGGTGTAATGAGGTGGACTGGATCTAGCTAGCTCTAGATAAGGAGAAGGTGTAAAGAGTTGGACTGGCAAGAAATATTTCAAGATAGGGATGGATGACGTTATTTTGTAAGTGTGGCAGTGATTTTTCTAGTTCCTAATGCCATATAGTAGGTAAGATTAAGGAGGGTTATTTTTCACTTAAGATGAAGATAGTTTTGAAGTTATGAATATGCGGTCTCCTATGAATTTTCCATTTTCAAAGTGGCCCTTTTGAACAATCAAGCTGGCTCTATGGCGTTACTATCGCAATAGACTGAACCTACAATGATTAATAGACCCGGATTATATTATCGATCGGTTTTGCTAAGAAAAGATTTTCCTAAAGGATTAAACACTCTCTCCACACAAATCTGTGGGTACAAATATTTTAAATTCAACCTTATTTATTCTTAATTCTATAGAGTAATAATTACATGTGTTTGTTACCTAAACCGGTGTTGATATGCGATCACAAAAAACTTAATTATATCTTGATGATTTTATTTTAAATTATTCATATTATTAGAAAAATTTACCGATACAAACAAAAATAATTAAATGATAATATCTTGAACTAGTACCAAAACGTGCTCAAAAAACAAACACATAAAATATTGCTTTTTCATCACGTTTGAATGGTTGCATCAATTTCCTATTTCATCCATGTAATCATTATGGCACTAACACATTTAAAATAAAATCATATATTAAAGATTAATTTTGATTCTAGCATTATCAGAAACCAAATTTAATCTAGGTACTCTTTGTGGGACATCCCATTGAACTGAGATATGCAATCAAAATGCAATGAAATATTTATCGCGGTAATTATTCTGGGCTACGAAATGTTTAACTCCCCTGCAATTAGTTGTGTAATTATGAGGGCTTCAGTCAACATTGTAGTGTTCTCTTTGTGATAGCGGCGAATTTTGCTTGTTGGGACTACAGCCCTCCCTGACCCTCCTAGACCAATGTTTGATAACCGGTGGAGGTTTATTAAGCTGACAATGATTGCTTTGTGGTCTCGGGTTCATTGTTTGCTTGACCAATAGAAAAGTAGATTAGATTGTAGCTATAATCTGTTATATATAACTCTAAAATTTGTTTAAATAATTTGTTTCAATGAATATAGCTACATATAGTAATTTTTAAGAACATTATGAAATGTATTAAGAAGACATAATATATTATTTGTGAATCATTTAGTGTGTAGTGAAAATATATTACAAATTCAAATTCAATAAGAGATGTATTGCATACTAAACAAGTTAGGAAGCTGTACATGAAATATAATTATTAGCTTTTTTATAATAAATAATACAAGTCAAAAATGTCTAAACAACCAACGTCTCAATAATGAAGTCCATCAATATTACCAAAAAAAGTTCAACTAAAACCACATTTCTTCTGATTCCATCAAAAAACTACCCCCTTACTTCAAACATTTTCTAAACAGAGCTACAGTACTTTCAATTTAATAACAAATTTATTCACAAATTAAAGGCCCTGCCGTGGACTCCCATATCTCTTGAATTATGTCTGAAATCTAAATCTATATCAACGACGGAAAAATATTCAATCAATTCAAAGATAAAATCGGTGTACAATTTTACTCTCGTTATGTAAATAATAGTTTCATAAGATTTAAAAAAAATTCCCTCCACTTCACAGTTGGACCTTATTCGGTTATTCCTATATTTAGCAATATTCATTCTCAACTAAAATTTAACAGAGCATGAAGTAAACAGCAGTATTAAATATCTTGACATCCCAATAATCAAGATCCACAATTATGAGATTGAATACAAACTCTCTAGAAATCCTACACACACAGACGCCATTATCCCCAATGATTACACTATCCTAATATCCATAAAAGAGCCAGTTTCAATACCCTAAAATAGAGACTATTTCATATCCCAACAATTAATATCATCAAACAAATAGCTGTTTACAATGGATATTCACAGTCATTAATTTACAAAATACATCAAAAACGAAAATCTCAAATGGCCAATAAATCTATTCTCAACAATCCAGACTTTAAAAGCCAACCCAAATGGATGAAATTTAACTACATTGTAACTGAAACCAATAGAATCACCAATATATTCAAAAAACATAACATAAACTTAGCTTTCTGCACTAATAACAATAACAAAGAATACCTAAATAACTCCAAATTAAACCAGATCAGTCATTATAAAATAAGGGGGCCTTTATAAATTAAATTGAAAATGTAAATTCCAATATATAGGAGATATGGGGAGAATTTTTAGTTAGCTATCATGAGCTAATAAGTGATTCTATATAATAGAAGCACATCAAACTTTGCCAACCATTTAATAAACGCTTGTCATCAACCCACCCCAATTGAAAGATGCATGAAAATCTTACACGATTCACAAAAAAAAAGCCACTAAAATAAAAACCGTAGAAACAATTTTTACTCAAAATTTCATTTTTAAAAGCAAACACATTCTTAATGAACAAACCACCTTTGAAAATCAAATTCTTATTGATACCTTTAAAAAACTTCCTCAGCATACCACAATCAAAAAACCTAAATAAATCCAAACCTAACCAGACCTACCCTCCATATTAATTTACACCTGTTTATGCCACTTTCGTGAAAATTAGAGCATCAATACCCCTAATATTTTTGTCCCATAGTTATTTAATACTTACTCAGTCTTTTATTATAATAATATATATTATTATAAGAAACAATAAAATACCATACGCTGCAATAACTTAAACAAATCAGAGTTTTACACATCCCACGATCATTCTCTCTCCCCATTCCCCCTTGTCTACATTATCTGTGGTTAAATGATCAAGTACTTCCTCTCGGAACACTGTTAATTATGCATCTTTGTTAGCAATTACATATTATGCATTAAAAAAATGCAATATTGTCATCATTTTAAGAAAAATAATCGTATTTAAAATCCGTATTATTACAAAAATAAAACTAAGAAGATTTATTTTAAAAACCACTATAGCAATAGTGTTGATTTTGTGTTTAATTCTTCATAATTGTTGATAAATGTATGTCCGTAGTCCGTGATCTTTTGGTTGTTTGTTCCTTAGACATATGAGAAAACAGCTGTTTGCACACTAATGTGCCGGCAAACATTGTACTGGACATATTTGGTGTAAATGTTTGACATTTTTTGGTAAACGTTTTCTGGTGAATAAAGGGTAGCAATTCGATACATGAACGTTACTTGTAAGATATCTCCAAATTATGACCAATTTCTAGATGTCACTATTCCAAATCATGTATTTCATCAAAGTTTATACTGTATTAAGATGCATCGGCCTACAATAAATCATCAAAAAGTCCACGGGCCACATGTTTTATATGCCTGTACTCCAAAAGGGTTGTAACACGTAGGGCGAACATATATATATATATGTATAGAAATACATATACAGATATATGCTTATATATATATACGCACACTTAAAAGAACATGGGTGTACATAAAATGTGTATATGTATGTTTAAGTATATATTTATATACGCACATATACATGTTTATACATACATTCTTAAAAAATCGGGTGTATATAAATCTAAATGCATGCATACATACATACATATATAAACACATATACATATATATATAGATATATATGAAGCGATATAGATACCAGTATTTATTTGAAAGGCATATTAGTATATTAATCATTGTCTATGTTTTATTCGCTCTCTTAGCAGTTAAATTCTCTTTACTTTTAATTCATATTCTGAATCAAAACCCTCGCTACTCAATTGCTCTTAAACATTTGAGGTAACAAAAAGGTATCCCGTGTCAAAAATGATCCTGAGATGCAATAATTGAAACGAAGTCTAGGATGAGAGAGGCATAAGCCATCTACGTGTTTTGTATTTTACATCCAGCCTAGCGATTCTCTGTAACCCGTGCGGTTCTGCTACCGGTTGGAATCCACCCTCCACCCTCCATGACCGTTGTACCGCAGAGTTACAGTGCAGGGATCCGCCCGCGGTGCAAGATCAACAGACTGTGAGATTACAACACGTGTGACAGCCCTCACTTTGGATCATCAGCCTCACACTGGTTTGGGGCAGTGGGTGGTTACACGCACGAGCACGCGTGCGCACACACGCACACACACACACACACAGGTGTGCATCATAGATCTCACCTGGTAGAGTTGAGACAGATTACTCAGACATTACATCCTGAATTAATACTAGGACGAGTTGCTACATAATTGCCCTATCCCCACAGGTGGCCACGTAGTCTATGGCGTAAAGCTTGCAATAGATTGAATGGCTGATACCGATTACTCAGACATTAATTTATTCCAGAAGTATTACTAGCCTATACAAGCCAGTTATCAAATTGATTTAATGTCGAGCCACTTATTCTAGTTTACCAGTGACAGGGAGGGTGTGTTTCAAATGGGGATATTGTGCAAAATATTTTTTTTTCCTCAGTGCGTTTCCAGTCTCATTTCATGAAAGTGATGGAAAATTTAATATAAATGTTACCATACTAATCCCTATTTCACTAGCAAATCAAAAGGCTTTAATCCACTCCTATGCTCGCATGGATCTAATACGCTACTATCACAGTAGACTAGACTTCCGATAACGGTGAATATAGGTCGGGTGTACTGAAAATGGTATTTATAAAATGGTTTTCCAATCTCTCTCCACGTAAATATAGGTATACTTCATATAAATATAACCTTTTTCATCGCTAAAACCATTAGAGAAATTAGTAAATAAGCGTATAGTCATAACGGGTTGTAAGACGTGGTGCTACATACATTTATATATATATACTATATATATACATGTGTAACTATATATATATATACATGTGTAACTATATATATATATACATGTGTAACTATATATATATATACATGTGTAACTATATATATATATATAAATGTGAATAGCTTCAGTTAGCACTTGGACTAAAGGTGTTGTCCTGATTGCGAACAGTCCATAATGCAAGCACGTGGAAGAGGATATTCTGCTTTTGACACACGAGGAGGACTCTAGATTGTGGACATGCTGTGTTTGTAATGCTATCCCTACACTAATAGAATAGTCGCGGTGGTCCACGGCTAGTTTTAACTAAGTTACATACACAAAATTCTATGCTATGCTAGGTTAAGTTAGGTAAGGTTGGGTAAGGTTGGGTTGAGTTGGGTTTGGTCTGGCTAGGCTAGATTATGGGGAAATCCCGGGTGTCCGGCGACTTTCACAGAGGAATATCTGTGAGTTGCTCTTTCGCTGTTAGCAATATAGATACTGAATATTTGGTTGGCCATAGCATTTTGGGTGTGATCGCAATATAGATAAATCTATACCCTGTTCAATATCTAGACTTTTTGCAATCAAGGGGCACCAGAACATTTAGGCTAGTCCACACTAGCGGTTAAAACGCTGGCAGTTAAAACGCTAGCAACCGCACCTTTGAATGAAACCCTTGTTATCAAGCTAGAAAATAAGTTTTCGTCTAGACCAGCGTTTTGACCGCTACCTCTGGTGACGTTAAAGCAACCTAGCGGTAGAAATGCGAATCAAACTGCACCAGGTGTTAACAGGCAATTGTGCCTCAATGTCACAAGTCTTTCAGCAGGAATAATAAATACTCTTCCTCAAGATAGTATCACATTTTGCAATATTTTCATTCACTTAACCAAATAGTTCATCAAATGAAACCACACACATTCTATAGTACAAAAAAGAACTTCTCTGGGTACATTCTGTGATTCATAAACATAATATGAAACTGTCCTGTTGATAGACGGTTTGATAATGTGAGGTGAGTCCACCAAGGTCTCTTTTGACGAGAATTCTTTTGTTGTTGCAAATTTCCTCCAACAAAATACGTTCTGCTATACAGTCAGCCTGTACAATGTCCATTTTTAAACCACTATGCACAAGTGGAAGCAACACCCGCTAGTGCAGAATCAGTAGCGTTATGACAGCGTTTTGATAGCTGTTTAACAGTCGCGTTTTGACAGTGAGTTGTAGATTAAAGAGTTTGGGGGCCTTAAGCTAGCGGAAAACCGCCGTGTTTTAACCCGCTAGTGTAGAATTGGCCTAGTGTCAAAATCACATAGTTTGGTTTTTCTTGTGACAGGAGATATGAATATAATTCCCAACCGAGTGTACTGAGACTCATAAATGGTTTCCCACTTTCTTCCCGTAAAGTTTGTGAATTTTCTATCCATTCTATCTTCATAAATCCTACTAAATTAGTTTAGTTTAATGCGTCTAGGTAAGGCCGATGCACACAGAAAAAATGAATATGGGAAATTTAAAAAATTGAAATTTTAAATTAAAAGCAGATTATAATATAATAATTAGTAAATTATATTGCTCAGCTTTGTGTTAAATTGTAAAAATATTATTTTTTTGATATTTGGGCAGATGCGCAGATACGCTCGATATCGGGGTTCTCAGCTACGTTTGATATTTGGGCAAACTTGCAGCTACGTTTGATGTTCAGGCAAATGCGCAATTACGTTCGATATTGGGGATGATGCGCGAATACGTTTGATGTTTGGAGAAAGAGGAGTGTCCACGTGTGAAATTGTTTCTGAAATTATATGAATGTTTCTGAGATTCCGTAACTTTACAACTAACCCCAGAAAATGTTTGGACATTAAATATTAAAAAGCTATTTTAGGATATGTAATCATTGTAGTTAGTGGAATTTTCTCAAACATAAACTTTTTAAACCGTTCATAAAATAATATTACATCAAATTTACACGCAAATACTATCTATATAAAATATTTTAGCTTTAAAGTAGTGGATTTTACTATAACAATTAATGTATGTAATAATTATTAAATGATATACCAAGCAGTTAAAATATGTATGAGTTCACCATATTAGACGTGCATACCCCAGAGGACTTGACATAAGGTAGAACAAAAATAATATATACCAAGAGAAAAAGAAATTACAGATATTGTAAACAAAGTTTTGGTTTTATTTATTCTATAATTTCATTTTAATCTTTTTTTTTTAATTGTTTCGTGAAATCAGATCTAAACATGCAATATTGATTTTATGATTACAGTATGAAAATGAAAGTAAATACAACAATTCTAATTAAAAATGTAAGGGTGCTTTAAAGGCAATAAACTATTATTTATTAATAAAAATATATTTTGCTAATAGGAATAGTATTGTATTGAAATGGTATGTACTAATAACACTATAAGTTTTCATGGGTATTTTATTTAAAACACATGATGTCACATTCCTACAAAAGTAAAAAGTTGATTAAAACATGCATCAAAAAGGGTGCAAGGAGTGTAAGGAGTGGAGTGTAAGGACACGAGAAATGGTCCATAAATTGGCGGTTTTATAAGAAAAATACTTTTGGCAAAAATAAATCAACTATTGCACCAGTATATTATTTGAGTTTACTTTTCTTCACACGGTCATATAAATAGATCTTGAACATGTCATTATGATATTAATCATTTGATGAGATACTTGTTAACTGAAGAGAAAATTCTTTTATTAATCTTTTGGATGCCTCGAAAGATATTCAAAAACACTTGATATCAATCACCATATGAGAAAAAAGCTCTATGTTTTTACCGGAATATATTTTTATTTATTTTATCCAAACAAAATATTTGCAATAAAACTGCAAAAAAAATAATCCCTTTTCTCGCTTTTCCTACACTCTAGCCTTAAGCCCTAGTTATATAAATCGCTTAGTAAACAGTTTATATTTTACTATTAAATATAATTTGAGTGCCCAATTACATTTCCCTTCACCAATGAACTAGACAAATTGAGATTAACACGTTAGACCACTAGCTCATGCATTCAGTCACTTTCAAACTCTTTATTCTTAAAAGATAAAATTTAAATAAATAGAAAGTATTTTATTAGTCTAATATTCTATAACATATTTTTACTAAATCTTGTTCTTAATTTCGTCATCATTTACGTTTAGATTTGTTAAAAACACTGTATGACACAGATTTGAAAATGTCAATAAAATTTTAAACGAATATAAATTTTAATATTTATTTTGATCAATGTGTCTTTCTACCCGTTCGGGCTGTATACATTTCCCAAACGAGCCAAATGAATATTAAACCAGTAACCAGAAGCTTTGTAGTGTTAGATGTGTAGATTAACAGCCTACGGGAAAGGATAAGGTTCAAAAACATGTCCGGCTGCAATTTGAGTTGATTTTATCACCTGATTTTTCAGTGTGTTTGTTCCACAGATTCCATCATCGCTAATGCCTGATTACTTCATGCACATTATTATCATTACTTTTGCTTTGCTAAAGCTGTTAATAATCAATACATTAAAAGTGCTAACTAAATCAAGAAAAAAACACTTGAAGCATGTGTGTTTGTGATCAAATCTATTTTTTAAGTCTACCTGAAAATTGACACCACGGGAATGTGTGACATTACCAGTGAAGTGTCATATATGAGAAATATAGAGAAAAATCTAAATACTGTACATACAAAACCGTAATACATAGCTGCATTAGCCTACTTCTACATATGGTCCCAATACAAATTCAGGCACTTGTTTAACTCGGACACCAGCTTTTTCAAACCCTTGTCAAGGAACAGCACTGCCGGAGTACTCAGCTGTTTGTTGGGATTAGTTAAAATTGCGCCCAGGAAAAATTGCTCCTTCCCAGAAAAAAGGGTAAAATTTCGCCCTCCTATCAATCATCACAGTGTTTTACACATTTACAAAACAAGTACTCCCAAGGACCTAACAAAGTGTTTGAAGAGTTTAGCCTGTATTCGAAAAATGGAATAAAAGGTTGTCAATAATTAGTTTGGTAACTTCAATTTATACGTTCACAGCAAATGCTTACAGATACACACTAATCTTTATTTCATTGAAAAACCTAACCTAAACAACAGGCAAAGAGACAGTTGCAATGAATCGATGTTCTTTGACCTCCTCAAGACCTCATGATGTGCGATGAGTCTATGTGATATACCCACCCTCCTAAACAAAAGGATGCGATGAACCGATCTACGCCGGGGAAAATGGTAAGGTCATGAGAAAAGTGAGAAAATTGCGCCTACACGACCTTGTTAACATTATTTAGGTGAGACAAACAAGGTCGTGTGGGCGCAATTTTCCCACCTATCAGTGAGATGATCTATGCGAGAGCGCAGTTTTCCAATTTTTCTGGGCAGGCGCAGTTTTCACGGGCGCAATTTTCAATGGTAACTTCAATTTATACGTTCACATCAAATGCTTACAGATACACACTAATCTTTATTTCATTGAAAAACCTAACCTAAACAACAGGCAAAGAGACAGTTGCGATGAATCGATATACTTTGAACTCCTCAAGACCTCATGATTTGCGATGAGTCTATGTGATATACCCACCCTCCTAAACAAAAGGATGCGATGAACCGATCTACGCCGGTAAAAATGATAAGGTCGTGAGGAAAGTGAGAAAATTGCGCCTACACGACCTTGTTAACATTATTTAAGTGAGACAAACAAGGTCGTGTGGGCACAATTTTCCCAGCTATCAGTGAGATGATCTATGCGAGAACGCAGTTTTCCAATTTTTCTGGGCAGGCGCAGTTTTCACGGGCGCAATTTTCACGACAGCGTTTGTTGACTCCATCCATAAAATTCTCGTTGGTTTAGAAGCACTGGATATTAAGCCAGACCTTCATATTCTCAAAGAGATGATAATAGTTTAGTGCCAAGTCTAGGCTGTTAAGTGTTACTTATTGATAGTAGTGGCCGGTGGGGTTTTGTCTGTTGTGTTCTGCCCCCTTGTGCGTAGTCGAAAATGATCTCTATTTTGTCTAGTATTATTGTCACCTTTTTAAGGGTAAGAGAATAAATAAACTATTAATTGCTCAGGCAGTACTAATTAGGAATTGACCAGCCATAGTATCTGTAGTGTCTAGACTCCTGGCAGTTTACCGTATACTAGTTGTAAAATATTAGTTTCTCTTTTAGGAGCTTATAACACAGTAATGTCTAAACTCTCTATGGTGCTAACTCAAGCTAGCTAGCCCATGTTAATCACCACCCATATAGCTCCTTAAATTGGGACTAAATTTATATGGATTAGATCTTCATATTTGAAATTATGTGTTGTAGTTGGAAGCCTGGCAGTCAGCTGACTAGAATAGAACTATTTATGATAATTTTGTAATTATATTTGATTACCACCATTTATTTATATTGCCTTAGAGTTGCTGCCATTCACCCTATTTGATGAATTATGAATTGTCCTGCTTCAACGAGTTACAAGCTTTCTTATTTACACCTGTGACCTATATGTGTGGGTCATAGGGTGTATCTAGGTGCTTGACACCTGATTTTCCTTTGTTGAGCTATTTATATTATAGTTAATATTTATATTCTCATGTTTAAACAATAGATGGTTTGAATAATTATTTATATCTATAATTCTATATAATTTCTATTGACTGTTTTGAATATTAATAAACTGATTTGTTAAAATTGTAAACTATTCTTATACGTTGTTCCTTACAATCAACATGTATAAGTTTATGAATGTTGAAGTGGTACAACGACTCTTTAAACTCGATACAACTGTGTGTGCTCGGGAACGTTTTCTGAATGATGCGATGTTAATAATAATGGCACTACCTTACCTACAAAAATGGTGTGCTGTAAACCTCTACAAGAGTTGAAGTAAAATACATTGAATTAAAGCATTGAACAATTTAATTAAAATTGATCACTGAATGAATAACTTTACTAATTTAAATTACAGTAAAAAAACACAATCATTGAAACTTTTGTGTGTTGTTATTATTGTTAATTCGTTGTATCCACATCCCAATACTACCTATGGATGTAGTTTCCTAATTAAAATTTTAATCTTACAAGCGAACATAAAATATATTTCACCATCAAAAATAATCAATAAAAACAAAATCTCATGAGAGTTGAATTTGGGAATGAATATAATACCTGAGAAAAAATTATATATATATGCCTATTATATAAACATATATAATATTATTTTAGTTTTCAGTAAGAAAAATAGTATTGTTGACAGAAACAATAGAACAAAATCCATTGTTGTAATAATATTTTACTGTATGTACATTATATTAAAATAATCCATTAATATTAACGTATAGTAAAATATTAATGAATGTTTTAGAATGAGTAAAGAGGCTGAATTAATTTAGTTGGTCTTTTCTGAATGTTTTAAATAAATCCTGGATTCTTAATTATATAAAAAGAGAGAGATAAATTAAATATAGATGAAGATTTGGCTGGGTCTCACTAATAAAATATGTTGTGTTGAAACAACAAAATGTAGGAAATTTGTTTTCTCTTCTTATTTTCACACAATATACAGTTCAAGGATATCAATAATTGGCTCTAATTCATCCCTAGATACCCCGCCTTCTATTGACATATTAATATCCCACTTGTAAACTGGGTTTCCAATTTTAAAACAAATTTGATCAGGAACCACAGAGATTTCCATCCATTATTTAAAGATGCTGAAGAAGATTCTAGTCTTCTTTAAATATTGTTCAAGGTATCAAATTCAAAAACTTTTTTTTTTCCAATTTCAAAGAAGATATCCATGCACCATAACAAAAGTGAAATGGTTGGCCATGAATTAGTGATAACTATAACGTAAAAATTCAATTCAATGTAAAGGTTAAAAATATAGAGCAATGAATATGAAAGTGTTTTAAAAGGAATTAAAATGTTTACCCCCATCTACCAAACTTGAAACTCGCACTGGTTTGGAAGTATTTATATCACTTTCTTTTCTTACTTATTTTATAACTACGAGATGCGTCATTCACTTATAAAGGCTTAATATAATGTCCACCACGAAAACAAAGAAGATTCAATAAATTTCTTAGAAGGATAAATGTGTTTAAAAAAAGGTAAGTTTTCTTTCATATTACATAGCTCGTTATTTTTAATTATTTTAAACAGTTCTAGACGATCTTCCTTCTGTTTTATTGTAAACCAACATAAATTGTGTTTGTCATGAGCGCAATCATAGCGTGTCATATGGCAGATGAACTTTGAAACACAATTTAACTCACTGAAAGTGTATAATAGATTGTAAAATATTTTTAAAAAATAGAAAAATATGTGGAAATATATTATAGGAAGAAACATAAAATTAAAGTAAAATAGGCAAATTTTATAGTGTGAAACTAAAGGTCTATATAATGAAAACTCAAATCGCATATGGATATTGAACAAACACGAGTTTATTGTTGAATAAATTTCAATTCTTTATGAACTGTAGCATTAATTGTTCATTTTTTCAGGTTACGGACTATTTGGTCAGATATTTTCCCAAAGGTTCGTTAATGACTCAACTGTATCTAACCCTACTCTTACAATTAGAACAAAAAAAGTAAATACATTTTAATTATACCTTCATTAATAAACAGCATTTGTATCCATATTTATATACAAACATTTCAAAAATATAATGGATTAAAACAAATATATCTTATTCCACCAAGTCAATGTCTTCTAAAAAGATTTATGCTTGCTTAAGAATGAGTTGTATAAAGTATCACTGAGAGCAGCTCTATAGATTTAGAACACTAAACTAATATTACCTATTCAATGAGTCAATTTATAAGTAAAAATAAAAATAACCAAAATTTTAATAGACAAGGTTTAGTAAATGACCCCTTGGGGTTGTATGGGCTTGTACATATTAATAAGGACCTTAATTAAAAGATAATATTAGATAAACAAATTTAAGTATTTATTCAAGTTTATTGAGGTTTTACTACTTAATCGTTGTATCTTTACTAAATATATTTTTATGTAACGATTAAAATACTTGAGAAGTTTTCCAAATATTTATATTATATGTGACATTTTTGTAATCAATAGAGCACAAGTGGCTACCTAACAACAACAAAAACAACATATTAATAGTATTATTATTAATAATAATATTTCAGATCTTGATTAAACAGCTTTCACACTAAGTCTGCAATGACGATGAGATTTTAAGCTCAAAACATTTTATTTTTTCTATTAATATGATAAATATTTATTATATTCACAAATTAAATTTGTGTATTATTATTAAAAGTGAAAATAAATATTTTTTTGAAAATATTATCCTTAATTTATAAACTTTTTATAGATAGTAAATCTGGTAGCTGTAATTTGTTGTAAGCTAATGCTTATTACTTAGTTGAACACTACTCCTGTTATTTTATGTCAAAGTAAAGTCTTATATCTAAAATTTAAGATATTAATTATATTTAAATGGTATGGATTGTTGAATTGTTTTTTAAAAATTTGTAAATAATATTCTCTATCAGCAGTTTGTATTTGGGAAGTGTTAGTCAATTTTTTCTTCAGTACATTTAGGGGATAAAATTCTAAAATTCTCCATAATGGCTCTTTTCAACTCCCACACTGATGTTTACCATTGTCACTGACACATTAAAAAAAATTGTTTATTCTATAGAGCTATAATACATATTCGATTTGTTCAAACTAAACTCTGTCTTAAGAATCCCATCAAAGCCAAACTTGTCCTTGAGGGAGAGTGGAAATTATGAAAAATTATTCTAAACATTTAGTTTTTGTTAAAATAAAACACTTTGTTTTTAAAAATATACCTGTTATACTTTCTGTTTGTGAGGGGTGATGGGAAATGTCAGTTTCTGACAAAGCCTGGTAGCTAGGTGTTTCTGTGAATACTGTGGACTTGTAAACGTTCGTGACATTAATTTAATGAGATTTTTTTTGGGAATGGGTAGCCAACGAGAGCTTGATTTTAATTTACTTCAAATTGAGGCTAGACAAAAACTCCAATGCTTATATTGTGTTTTATTTAGAAGTGAAGTGAAGGGAAATAACAGCAACAAGAAGAATTAATCTGTGCTGATGTTTTTTTCCTTTATTCTTACTTCACGCCTCCAGAGGTAAAATTTAATAAATATAAACAATAAAATTCTGTTTAGTAAAGATGCAACTCAAAAAAATTCTATAGTAAGGCCTTATTTCTTAGCCATACGCTATGGATATTTTTTAGAGGATTACAACAAATTATGAAAATGTGTTTGGTTGTCATTCTCATGAAAATGACCAATTACAATTATTAAATATATTTTACATAAATATATGATTCTATAAATGTTTATATGGGCGTATAAGTATAACATAATATAAAATTAAAGCATTTACCACTTTGTTTTTTTAAATTATTTCCACATTAGCTCCATTTTAATATGTGTAAGCCCCTCTTAATTCTACTTGCCTTGATTTTATCACATGTGTTTAGATATGTGATTAACGCTTACATGAAGTAGGATGTAGAGTTCAGACTATAACTTGGTTATTAACAAGCACATTGAAAGTATAAAGAAATATATTTTATTAATTAATTTTCAAGTAACAATATGCTCTCATTACTGTACATGAGGTTGTGTACAACGTTATATTATGTTTCTTTTCTTCCAATTTCATCTCTCACATCTATTATCCAAAACTCACCATCAATAATTAAGGATAAATATTTGGTTAAAAATAAGAATGTTAACTATCTTAATATAAAAGTCAATATTTAGTTCCAATTAAAATAATTAAATACAATAATTTTCTCCTTTATTAATCCTCAGGCTGGAATTGGAACGAGGAAACAATTAAATTAATACATATTACAGGAGGTTCTACTATAACACGGCTGTTGCGTTCTGGAAAAAACATGGCGTTGTAGAAAACCCGCGTTATAAACGAAATTAGTTGATGGGAAAATAAATTTTAGAGGGTGGTAGATACATACCAGATCTAGTGAAAAAAAAATTACTTTCATATTTTGACATCTTTTATTGTTCATTTTGATTATATATTATCGTCACCATTTCATTTATAGATAATTATGTAAAACAATAATATTAAGAATTAGAATGCAGGAAATAATACATACCCTATTCACCAAAAACAGAATAAACTGTATGGATGAAAATATTTATGAGGCCAGGGGTCTCCAAACTAAGGCCAATGGGCCACATTTGGCACACCCCAAGATATTATTAAAAAACAAATTAATTGTTTCCCTTCGTTATTTCTTAACCACGCAATATATTTAAAATGTACAGTTCCTGTCCACACACGTGCTTCCCCCCATGACACCAAGCCAAAGTGCTCCCCCCATGACACCAAGCC
This sequence comes from Timema bartmani, assembly GCA_902151455.1. Classification (NCBI taxonomy): domain Eukaryota; kingdom Metazoa; phylum Arthropoda; class Insecta; order Phasmatodea; family Timematidae; genus Timema; species Timema bartmani. Next base: position 110,751 of record CABFWB010000853.1, read on the forward strand.
AAAGTGCTCCCCCCATGACACAAAGCCAGAGTGCTTCCCCCATGACACCAAGCCAGAGTGCTTCCCCCATGACACCAAGCCAGAGTGCTTCCCCCATGACACCAAGCCAGAGTGCTCCGCCCATGACACCAAGCCAGAGTGCCTCCCCCCATGACACCAAGCCAGAGTGCCTCGCCCCATGACACCAAGCCAAAGTGCCTCCCCCCATGACACCAAGCCAGAGTGCCTCCCCCCATGACACCAAGCCAGAGTGCATGTTTGAATTGTAAGCCCTCATTTTCAGTCTCAGGCACCTTATGACTAAATACCTCAAAACCCAGTGTAGGAGACAGCTGGTGCCAATCACTAGACCTACAACTTTACTCATTCATTCACTTATTCAGTCCCTCGTGGGAAACGCATAATGCTGTATGTAAAAACACATAGTTGGAATTAAATTTTGTAAGAACACATAATGTTAAAATTAAATTATGTGAAAACACATTTTGCTGGAGTAAATATTGTAAAAACATGTAATGTTGGAAAATGCTTAAAGGTAAATTATGTAAAGGCATATTATGCCGGAATTATATTGTGCGTAGACTCACCTTACGAAGAAAATGAATTCGGGTAGAGTCGCACATTAGATGTGAACTATTACTACATAGAAATAATATTCGTAAGGAATATACAATTCTAAGAATTTATTGCTTGCATAAGATTCAAAAATTATAGAACACATTTTTGCAAGCAGCATATAACATAAAGAGTAATATTTGGGTGTGAATATACACATAAATACGCATACATCAGGCTCTATAAGTAAATTGGGATAAGCTGAATCAATATTAACTAATGTTCGGGAGCTCTTCGCTAAGAAGGGCTGGTGAAATTTGGCAAAGGAAAGATCTAAAAAATCATTCATATTAAGAGCTGTGATATTTGTTTGTGATTAAATGATTGTATTAGTTTAAGAAAGAAGTTGAGTAGCTTTTAAGTTATTGTAGTGATGACCAACATTTTAATAATGAATTTTCATTCATTTTTATTTGGCTAGAGCAATTTCAAAAAAAATAAAGTAATAAAAAATAGTATCAATTTTTTTCGGAGGGTGTGGGGGAAGGGAACGGGTAAAATATAAGCTACCAAATAATAGTTTTTTGTTATTATGGTGGAATAATTCAATCCCTTATCCCAGACGCATCCCACACGAATATATATCCATAAACGATTAATTTGTAATATCATACTCACATACACATTTAGGCTACATATAAAAATTAAAATATACAGAAATTTAAGCCAACCTACAATCATAAACTCTTAGCTCCACGTCTTACCACTCGTCAGGGATGTATTTATTGAGTTAAACTAATTTAATTGGAATATGATAGGTCGAATTTTAGATGAAAAGTTCCAGTATTTGTGTGGAGGGAGCTAAGTAAATAATTTAAGAAACAAAACCTTTTGTACAGCGAGATAGGATTTTAACACTGAGCTCTTGGTCAGCGATAAACCAGAATATCTAAGACGGACATTTAATCCTAATCTTATTTATACATGTATACACATGTATGAAATTAAATACGCATGCACCAATTTAAAGAACATTTATTTTACTCTGGACTATAACTTCTCAGAAATTAACACTTCAAAGTGGGATGCTTGTGCTTTTTTCATAATATTAAGAACGTGTGGAATATATTTTTTATAATTTGTTAAATTCTCATTTTCTATTAAATAGAAGGTCGAGTAATAAATATGTGCCTTGTGGAAGCCTTTAATACATCCATATTATAATGTATTATTATAAAACTTTTGAGAGGCTGCCATATTGAAAGGAATGATTAGATTAAAAAACTATGCTTAAATTTTGCCTAGTTTAAAAGAAGATTCTTGCCAAATTTTGTTGTTAAAATTGGTGCACATATATGGTAGCTATCACTGAACAAAGAGCCTAGCATATATTAAAGTTACCGTCATCTTGAAATGGAAAGCAAGAATAAAATATTATGTGCAGTACATTTATTATTTGTCCTTGGCTCAAATAATGTCCCTGACATATTTAGTTAAACCTAGTTAATGAATCTGAAGGTTATTACGTAATAAAGAGACAGACAAACGGAAATGCCAAATGTTCTAGTACAAACAGAACTTCACTATGGTCAGTTAAATATTTTATTGGGTGCTTTTATTAATGAGAAAATTTTAAATAAAACTGTATTGTTAATAAATTGAGACCTGACCTTCTAGGGGATGAAAATGGTCACATATAAAATAAATTGTACGGCGCACCGAACAGACTTTCTCTCTCTTTTTATAAATTCATAAGATTTCTGAACGGAATAATGTACATTGTATCATCACCACTCCACATAAGAACACGCATAAAAAAATATACAATGATATAGAATCAATGAGAAAAGAGGCGCATCTTTGTCCACCTAAGAGCATTTCAA